>JBBDGP010001981.1:0-67500 GCA_037952835.1 Lithobates septentrionalis | reverse complement strand
TCACTGCAATTGGACGGATCAGTGTGGACAGGCGGGGGCCAACGACCGACCCCATTATCGCCAAGGCCGCCTTTGATGACGTCGATGACGAAACGCGTAAGGCGGGGCTACGCACTTACGTCATTTCCGGGTACGGAGCTAGCGAGCCTGGAACGCAGCTGGACCGCGCGCTGCGGGAAAGCTCTTCCTGGTATCGGCTTCACCCATGGTGTAGTGTTTGCGGTTTTTATTCTTGTTCCCACTCGGGATCAGTTTATTTTAATAAAGCTTTTTGAATTATACTACACTATGAAGTGACATCTTTTCTTATGAGGATTTTTCTCTGGCGATTCCCCTTCTTGGACGTGGTGGTGTAAGGTGTTATGGATGACTGACCTGGGAACCCTGGGACAGAGGATAACCATATTTCAGCAACCATGGGATACCAACCAAGAGGACGGCATTGGAATCTTATAGTGTCTGTCACCCCTGCAGGGGTATTGGGAGCCGGTGAGTGGGGAGCAAAAGGGGGAGCACAGAAGTCACAGATATCCTTCTCTGTGGGCACTACAGTCACCAATGCAGTTGGAACTTTGTTCTGATATATATATTTTTGAATATATCACCTTTGATTAGACTTTTTGTATTTTTTACCTCATTTGAATTTTTTATCTCATTTTTTCTTTTTATCTAATATTTATTTCTCCTACTGGCTTGCATTTGTCATCTACTTTTGGGACACGTTGGACTAATTACAGAGTTGCACATGCACTATATATATATAATTAATAGCACTTAATGGTTAGCACCTGCAACTGATTAATACTTCACACTTGCCCATTATATGCGAATGGGATGTTTTCATCATTTTTTCATTTTTTTCACATTTTTCAATTTTTTGATGGTATTAATCAATGTATGAGCATTAAGATTTGTTGCACTAATTTACTCTTTGCGTATGGTATTTATATTCATATAATATCTTTTTCAGCATTCACTGTATTCACTTATATACCCCCCACAAGGGAGCGCCACAACCCCCATCTAAACTTTGATACAATAAAAATCGCTGATCGCCGACATTACTAGTAAAAAAAAAATATTAATAAAAATGCCATAAAACTATCCCCTATTTTGTAAATGCTATAACTTTTGCGCAAACCAATCAATAATCACTTATTGCGATTTTTTTTTACCAAAAATATGTCGAAGAATACGTATCGGCCTTAACTGAGGAAAAAAACGTTTTTTAAATTATTTTTGGGGGATATTTATTATAGCAAAAAGTAAAAAATTATGCTTTTTTTTTTTCAAAATTGTTGCTATTTTTTTGTTTAAAGAAATAAAAACCGCAGAGGTGATCAAATACCACCAAAAGAAAGCTCTATTTGTGGGGGAAAAAAAAGGATGTCAGTTTTGTTTGGGAGCCACGTCGCACGACCGCGCAATTGTCAGTTAAAGCGAGGCAGTGCCGAATCGCAAAAAGTGCTCTGGTCAGGAAGGGGGTATATTCTTCCGGGGCTGAAGTGGTTAAACACGTTACAAGTCACTTTTTCAAGTCAGGTAGTCAAACCCTTCATTGGTTTCATCTGTAATTTTCCTCCAGGTCAGCCAAGTTAAAAAAAAAAAAAAGCCCCCCCCCCCCCCCCCCGTCTTCCTTCGAAGTTCAGTCATGGTCCCGATTCATTCGTTAAAACCTTCGCCTCACTACTATTCCCCCTTATAGTCGCACAATCCGATTCATGTTGGTTTCATTTCATACACTTTACAAACCGATTCGTATCAGGATTCATTGTATACAACTTACGAATGATTCGTATCAAATCTAGTCACGTCAGTGGCACAGCGATTCATATCGGATCCATATTTATACTCTCCACAGTCCGATTTTATATTGGATTCATTTTCATACACTCTACAATCGGTTCGTATCAAATAAATTTCATACAACCGATTCATATCGGATTAAATTTCATATACATTCAAGCACAACTTCTTGCAATCGTTGCAAGCACACACCCAAGCACAACTTCTTGCAATCGTTGCAAGCACACATCCAAGCACAACTTCTTGCAATCGTTGCAAGCACACACCCAAGCACAACTTCTTGCAATCGTTGCAAGCACACATCCAAGCACAACTTCTTGCAATCGTTGCAAGCACACATCCAAGCACAACTTCTTGCAATCGTTGCAAGTACGCATCCAAACATAACTTCTTGCAATCGTTGCAAGCACACATCCAAGCACAACTTCTTGCAATCATTGCAAGCACACATCCAAGCACAACTTCTTGCAATCGTTGCAAGTACGCATCCAAACATAACTTCTTGCAATCGTTGCAAGCACACATCCAAGCACAACTTCTTGCAATCATTGCAAGCACACATCCAAGCACAACTTCTTGCAATCGTTGCAAGTACGCATCCAAACATAACTTCTTGCAATCGTTGCAAGCACACATCCAAGCACAACTTCTGGCAATCGTTGCAAGCACACATCCAAGCACAACTTCTTGCAATCGTTGCAAGCACACATCCAAGCACAACTTCTTGCAATCGTTGCAAGTACGCATCCAAACATAACTTCTTGCAATCGTTGCAAGCACACACCCAAGCACAAATTCTTGCAATCATTGCAAAACACGCATCCAATCATAAACTTCTTGCAAACATTGCAGGCATGCATTCAAGCATAACTTCTTGCAATCTTTGCAAGTACGCACTCAATTACAACTTCTTGCAATCGTTGCAAGCACACATACAAGCTTAACTCTGGCAGTCTTTGCAAGCACATGCAGTATTACCAACTTCTCACAGTCACTACAAACACATCTCCAGTGACATAAACTCCCTTGCAATCGTTGCAAGCACACATTTAAGCACAACTCTTACAATCATTACAAGACACGCATCTTAGCATAACTTCTTGCAATTGTTGCAAGCACACATCTAAGCACAACTTCTTGCAATTGTTGCAAACACGCATCCAAACATAATTTCTTGCAATCGTTGCAAACACGCATCCAAACATAATTTCTTGCAATCGTTGCAAACACGCATCCAAACATAATTTCTTGCAATCGTTGCAAACACGCATCCAAACATAACTTCTTGCAATCATTGCAAACACGCATCCTTGCAGTCCTTGCAAGCACATGCAGTAATTCGGGCTTCTCACAGTCACTGCAAATACATCTCCAATGACACAAACTCCCTTGCAATCGTTGCAAGCACGTATTTAAACACAACTCTTGCAATTTATTGCAGGGCTCGCATCTTAGCATGACTTCTTGCAATCATTGCAAACACATTCCCAGTGGCAAACAATCAGCCACACATCGTTCTTCAGTGGCACTTAATCGGCCAATTGTCTCGAGTGGCATCTTCATACGAGCCACTCACCATTTTCTGTATCATTTCTCGCTTAGGTCAGTTGAGTTCAGGTTCCATCCCGCACCAGGTATCGTATTGCCACACGCAGCTGGCTCCTTCTCATAACACTATCAGGCTACACTTAGCCAGCATCCAGCGTTTCCTGTCCTTACAGGACCCCAGAGAGCCGTCTGTGTTTACGGCCCATACAGTAAGATCCCTTCTACGTGGCATCCAGAAGCATTAGCCCATAGCTAACGGCGAACGCTTGTCCATCACAACTGCCATCTTTAGGGACATGTCAAAAATCCTCACACGTTTCCCAGTCTAGTCATCCAAGCAGCCATCTACCTGGCCGTCTGTGGTTTTCTACGGCCTAACAAATTCACTTTTAGTGGCACAGGCAGCCAGGTACTATGTAGACACCACTTGACTCGCTGATAAAACCATTATGTCCTTCAGCTTGCGGTCTCCAAAACTCAACAAACCGGAACCGAGGTCTACAATAACCTCTTTCAAAACTAACAACTCCACGCAGGCCAGCCTCCCCCTTGACAAGCTGACCCGCATCAGGCCAGTTCCCCAAGACTTCACCCATACACGGGAGTGTACTAAGAAGCAGCTTCAGTCTCTCTTGGGAATGCTCAATTTTGCAATACGGGTCATTCCCCAGGGTCGATCTTCTGTGTCATGCTACCTGGTCTTCCTCTCCCAGACACAGGACCCCTTTTCAGATCCTTAATTTAGACACCGCGGCGGTAGCAGACCTATCAATGTCGGAAGGTTCCTTACTACGTGGATCGGTATATGAATGTATATACCATCTATGTCGCCCCTATCACCCCAGGTAGTAACAGATGCCGCAGCCTCCACAGGGTTCGCTGCAATTTTTGGCCACTATTGGTTTACAGGAACATGGCCTCCAGAGACACTCCTAAACCCCAGGTTTACCCGGTCTTCCTCCCTCTTCAAGCTATACCGGGTCATGGTAGCCGCTCAACTCTAGGGTCATATCCGGACAGGACAGGCCGTGGCTTTTGCCACCGACAACCGGTCTGAGGCCGATCTAGTTGATGAAGCCAGGTCCGCATCGCTCTGTTATGTCCTTCCTGCGCAGGCTGGTGCAATTATCTTGGCAGCACCAGTTTAATGTCCACTGTACGTGCATTCCAGGCTGCCATCTTCCGGGACATGTCTACTATCTTTATTGGTTTGCCATTTGGCCTTCTCCCCAGTCTGCTCATACAAGCAGCCATTTACTTAGCCTACTACGGGTTCTGGCGGCCCAGCGAGTTCACCCACAGCAATCCCGCAGGCCAATTTCCGTGCAGTTGGCTCGCTACCAACACCATTTCATCCTTCACCTTGCAGTGTCTAAAACCCAGCAATCAGGCTCCAGGATAGACATCCATCTCTATAAAATAAACAACGTCTGGTGTCCAGTAACCATACTCGACCGCCTACTGTCACTCCTACCGGAACACTCAAACTCTAGTCCCCTATTACCTTTTCGAGCAAACCCTTGAGTGCCTGCCAGTTCATCAAACACCTGGGGGTTCTTCTACGCAGCCTACACCTCGACCCCAGTCAGTACTCCGGTCAATCTTTAGTATTGGGGCAGCCTTGGCAGCATCTCGGCATGGGTCCCAGACCACGTCATTAAGAGACTTAGCAGGTGGAACTCTGCCTACCTCGCCCGGTAAATCCCCAATCCTCAGGTGGAAATGGCACAAGCATTCACCAAACTTGCTCAATAAATAAAGCTAAAACTAATAAAACTACACCCCTACCTAAATGTTTTTGCCCCCTTATTTTGGTATACCGTCCATCAGACCAGGGCACACTTCAGGTCCATTTCATGTTGTAAGTCTTATGGTAAGTCTATTTGTTCATATCCGTATCGGCCATAGGACTTCGACCATAAGTAGGAAGGCCAGTATGGTGGCCTAAATTTATGGGAGGAGCCCGGGGGGTATTTAACCAGCCCGCTCGCCTGTGGTCTTTGTCGCTTTCCTGTACGCGGTACCCACCCTCCCATCCCCCTTTCAGGGCATTTCTCAAATTCATTTCTCTTCACAAAATATTATTTTCTAATCTAGGGTATGCCCCCTTATTTTGGTATACCGACCAGTAGACCGGGGCACACTTAAGGTCCATTTCATGTTGTAAGGCTTATGGTAAGTCTATTTGTTCATATCCGTATCGGCCATAGGGCTTCGACCATAAATATATACGTATTAAAAATTAAAAATGTAATGCTGAAATAAAATCTTCAGTGTCTTTTGGATTATATGTACTAAAGTCTTTGCTGTGCACCTGGACTCATTTCTTATCTCTAATATGTGTACAGTTCAGTGCATTTACAATATAAATACATATAAAAAAAAATGAAGGAAATATTAAAAAAAAAAAGATATCAAAGTTTAAAGGGGGGAGGGGGCAGATTACATAGCACAAGCACTGTGTAATCTGCTTTAAGGGACCAGAATATAATTTTTTTTTTTTTTGGGTTACCAAACGCTTTAAGTGAGAGTCTGCTGGGTAAACCTCACCATTGGAGTCTCGGAAAGAACACGACGGAGGAAGATTCCAACAACCAGGACTTTGGTTGGAGCTAATCATTAGTTCTTTATTTGATCAGAGTCACTCCATCCAAATAGATATTTCAGAGTTTAATTGGGCAGAGTAAAGTCCCTGGAACTAACTGCTTGTGAAATCTTTTTACTGAGTTCCCGGGTCTGTACACCTGCTGTGCCCATTATGAGGGGTTCCCACCATCCCTGTGCTGAGTTCCCGGGTCTGTACACCTGATGTGCCCATTATGAGGAGTTCCCACCATCCCTGTGCTGAGTTCCCGGGTCTGTACACCTGATGTGCCCATTATGAGGAGTTCCCACCATCCCTGTGCTGAGTTCCCAGGTCTGTACACCTGCTGTGCCCATTATGAGGAGTTCCCACCATCCCTGTGCTGAGTTCCCGGGTCTGTACACCTGCTGTGCCCATTATGAGGAGTTCCCACCATCCCTGTGCTGAGTTCCCGGGTCTGTACACCTGATGTGCCCATTATGAGGAGTTCCCACCATCCCTGTGCTGAGTTCCCGGGTCTGTACACCTGATGTGCCCATTATGAGGGGTTCCCACCATCCCTGTGCTGAGTTCCCGGGTCTGTACACCTGATGTGCCCATTATGAGGAGTTCCCACCATCCCTGTGCTGAGTTCCCGGGTCTGTACACCTGATGTGCCCATTATGAGGAGTTCCCACCATCCCTGTGCTGAGTTCCCAGGTCTGTACACCTGCTGTGCCCATTATGAGGAGTTCCCACCATCCCTGTGCTGAGTTCCCGGGTCTGTACACCTGATGTGCCCATTATGAGGGGTTCCCACCATCCCTGTGCTGAGTTCCCAGGTCTGTACACCTGCTGTGCCCATTATGAGGAGTTCCCACCATCCCTGTGCTGAGTTCCCGGGTCTGTACACCTGATGTGCCCATTATGAGGAGTTCCCACCATCCCTGTGCTGAGTTCCCAGGTCTGTACACCTGCTGTGCCCATTATGAGGAGTTCCCACCATCCCTGTGCTGAGTTCCCGGGTCTGTACACCTGATGTGCCCATTATGAGGAGTTCCCACCATCCCTGTGCTGAGTTCCCAGGTCTGTACACCTGCTGTGCCCATTATGAGGAGTTCCCACCATCCCTGTGCTGAGTTCCCGGGTCTGTACACCTGATGTGCCCATTATGAGGGGTTCCCACCATCCCTGTGCTGAGTTCCCAGGTCTGTACACCTGCTGTGCCCATTATGAGGAGTTCCCACCATCCCTGTGCTGAGTTCCCGGGTCTGTACACCTGATGTGCCCATTATGAGGAGTTCCCACCATCCCTGTGCTGAGTTCCCAGGTCTGTACACCTGCTGTGCCCATTATGAGGAGTTCCCACCATCCCTGTGCTGAGTTCCCGGGTCTGTACACCTGATGTGCCCATTATGAGGAGTTCCCACCATCCCTGTGCTGAGTTCCCGGGTCTGTACACCTGATGTGCCCATTATGAGGGGTTCCCACCATCCCTGTGCTGAGTTCCCGGGTCTGTACACCTGCTGTGCCCATTATGAGGAGTTCCCACCATCCCTGTGCTGAGTTCCCGGGTCTGTACACCTGATGTGCCCATTATGAGGAGTTCCCACCATCCCTGTGCTGAGTTCCCGGGTCTGTACACCTGCTGTGCCCATTATGAGGGGTTCCCACCATCCCTGTGCTGAGTTCCTGGGTCTGTACACCTGATGTGCCCATTATGAGGAGTTCCCACCATCCCTGTGCTGAGTTCCCGGGTCTGTACACCTGATGTGCCCATTATGAGGGGTTCCCACCATCCCTGTGCTGAGTTCCCGGGTCTGTACACCTGATGTGCCCATTATGAGGAGTTCTCACCATCCCTGTGCTGAGCTCCTGGATCTATATACCTGCTGTGCCCATTATGAGGGGTTAATTTTGTTTAATGAAAAATCTTACAAACAACATCTTATATACAATAAAACCATAATAAATAAATAAAACAAATTTACAAAATAATTGAATACGACTATACAAAACAAAAAAACAAGAACATAAATGGTGCAAACCAAATTGCTCACAACACAATCCCTATGGGAGAGCCAGACTAAGGAACATCACCATCACCATGCATGTAGCCTTTTATCATAAATATATTTGAAAATCTAGAGGAGTGAAACAAGAATACAAAGAAAAGCTGCACACCCCGAGATCAACAGGCAGCAGCTACAGAGTCCTGATATTCCTCCACACCCTTATCCAGGCCTCCTGCTGCCACCTGCCTTTCTCAAGACTCCGAATCTTCCCAATCTCACCCAGAATGTCCTGCACCACCACTTCGACAGGGAGGATTTTACTCCGTAAGGATACCTGACACCGTGCACGTGAAATAACGGACTACTAGACTAACTAAAAAAAGTGTTTCCAAATCATAATCCCAACGAGTCTGGAATACCCCATACACCCACTCTGCATAACTCATATGGGGGAGGAAGGGTATACTCAGAGCCCTCCCAACCCTCTTGTACACCTCTATATTAAAAGGGCATTGAAGTAGAAAATGATCCATGGACTCCACCACTCCTCTACACTCCACTCTCCACTCTCGGGCAGCCCCAATCACTCATGGAAAGAAACATCAAGTTGCCCTTCACATATAGTTTTTCATGAAAGGCAAGCCAAGCCTTATCCCTAAACTTCATTGGGATTCTCTCCAAATTAATCAATCGCAAACCCACCCCCAAAACCAGGCTTGGCCAATCCCTCAAGTCCAGTGGCTCGCAAAAAGCAGAGCTCATGATCCGCTTCTCAAGAAGTTTCCTTGGAAGAGATCTGACTTCTCCTGCTGTTACTTTCCACTGCCGAAGCATTTTCAAACACGGGGCAACATAAGACGGGAGCTGTTCATGCTTGACCCTCAGGCTTTTCACTGGCCCACCATTGTCCCAGTCTCGCAGAAAGAGCCTAAACCAGGACTGGAAAATACCAACCCACCCAGGCGGTCTCTCTGCCAACATGTTACCAAGATTGTACTTCACAAACATCAGAGAGAAAAAGACTACAGGGTTGATCATTCCTAGACCCCCCTCCCGCCTAGGAAGGTAAGTCACATTCCCTTTGACAAGGTTTATTCTGTTCCCCCATAACAGCTGGAAGAAACAACTATAGACCCTGGTATTATGAGGAGTTCCCACCATCCCTGCTGGGTGTTAACTTTATGATTATGATCATGAATTTTTATGATGCAAAATGTACCAAGAGGAGCACAAAGTTGAGTGGGACCGCAGAGCCCCCAGGTTGAGAATCATGGTGGAGATTATGTTCAAAAGAAGCAAGAGGCTGACTGAGCCCACCAGGCTCTGCCTACAACTAAAATATCACTTTTCCATGGACATGCCCTTTAAATCCAAATGAATGAGAAGTGGCGAGGCTCCAGTCATTGCACTTTGATTTCCTAGTAATAATATAATAAAATAACATTATAGAGTGACAGTTGTAGGCGGGTGGTGGGGTCACTCCAGGTTACTTTGTACACAATGAGTAATTTGCTGCCTTCTGGGATATAGCAGGATACAGTCCAATACTAAATCATGTAAATACAGCTCTCTCTCTGTGTCAGTGAAGTGCCCGCTCTCTCCATTACATTGTTATACCAGCTAAACCTGAATGTACATAGAAATACACAGGAAGCCTCAAGTCTCAGAACTTCTATAATGCACCACCAGCAGTACCGGAGCTCAGGACCTGCTCCATCCGCCATCATCGGGAAATTACCCCCCTCCATCATCATGCGATCACCCTATAGATTACTGCATATCAAGATGATCCCTACATACAGGCAGCTATATAATGTGATCCTGCCAACAACATACTTCCTGTCCTGGGGTGACAACTCTCACTGTGCTGTATCTGTGGAGGAGCAAGGCTGTCAATCTGGGACAGAAAATGCGCTAGACTACAGAACACGTTAACTGAGCCATTTGTTTGAGATAACAATGCAGAGAGCCTTTTGGCTAAGATCAAGTGTAGTATCTGTTCTTATCAGTTGCCAGGAGGTGGCGCTTGCTTCCGTCCCTGATCTACGGCGAGTTGGTATCAGGGATGGCGGAGGCTATGCAAAACCTGCTGATGTAAAGGCAACCCGGAGTGGTTTGTAGCAAAAAGGGAAACCTTCTGATGGGGATGGAGAACCATTGAGTCTGGCCAGAGGGTCGGGTCCCTGGCCTTCTGGCCTAGATTGGGGTAGCTCTAGCTCCGGGGGAGCGGTTAGTATTTCCCGAATGTAATTAGGTAGGAGGGATGGGAGCGACGGTGAGGCCTGATGGTAAAAGGCTCTCACCAAGCTTCCAGAACTTCAGGCCTTCCTGGCTGGGGTGGGGGTTGATGTGGTCCTGGTTGGTGGTCAGGGTTGCACGAAAAGCCAGTGGTGAATGTGCCCCTGAAGTAGCAGTTCAGGCACTTGATTTTATGGCACCATGGTCACTTCACCACAACACACGTTTTTCGCACCTGCCTCTAGGGCCGAGCCTTTTGGCTAGGACCAGGGGAAATTTTTATTCCTGGCTGGAGGGCCGGCCATTGTATTACACAATGGTCACTTTTCACTGTCCAAATTCCTTCTCCCCACTTTCTTTTTTTTTATCCCCGTGTTTGTCACTTTTTTTGTACTTTTTGGTTGATATTGCACGTTTGTCACTGTGTGATGAGTAGGGTGTGGGTCCTCGGGCCTACTCTGAAAGTCTTGGGAGGGGGTGGACATAGGCCTTCTGGCTTGGTTCGCCCTCTCTCATGGGGTCTCCCTTCAGGGGAGTCCCACCTAGTACTTGGGTGGGTCTGTTTCGGTAGACCTTCCAAAGAACGGGGGTCCGTCTGGTTTCGGCCAGATGGACCCATGTGAAGTACCTCAGTCCCCGTCTGGAGCCTAACGCCCCAGGGGATCAGGGTAAGGTCATTCCCTAGTGGAGGAACAGTGTAACACCCGTTGCACGTTTTTGTGTGTCCCTCTCTATGTGTGTGCACTTTTTTTGGCACCGGGTGCCAAAAAAAGTTTTTGGGTGTATTGTGCACGCCACTGGCTTTAAAAAAAAAAAGTGCAGAGAGCCAAGGAAGTTATCATTTTACTAGATTTCTGTCAGGACCAACAAGTATCTCTTTGCACGTTTCGAACAGATATAACAAAATGCATCAAATGGTGTATTGTAGCGGACCAAAAGGGAGCAATTAAGGGAAGTTCATGGTTAGGATCTACATACACTTTAATTTATTACCTCCATGACCTCAAGGGCTCCTGAGATGAATGAAAACATTTGTTTTAACTCATTGAACATTTTTTTTTTCCAACCTAATGGGTGGAGATACTCATGACATCATTGAGGTAATATGACCACGTGGCATCTTAGGTCAATGATGTCATGCGATGCCCCAACCCTTTGTATATGTGTAGATGTGGGTCAGGGAATGCCCTGGCTGCAGTTGATTGGGCAGCTGTGGGTGGGAGTGGCTGATTCCTTTTGGATTTGGGTTCCTCCAGAACACCAAGCTCAACCCTGCTTGGGTCCCATTGAGGCAATATAGCCATACAGGTTATGGTGAAAAGGGACTACAGGAATCAAAAACCCAGAGGCATAACTAGAACCTTCAGGGCCCCAGTGCAAGAAACCATAAAGAGCCCCCCTGACTCCCCCCCCCCCCCCCGGCCCTTCCCATTGATCAAGGGGCCCTATACTCCCATTACGGGGCCCTTTATTACAGTCCCACAACGGAGTTCCCTTGTACATCTGAAACTGCAGAGTTCCCCGTTACATATGAATCTACAGAGTTCTCCCTGTATATCTGAATCCACAGAGTTCTCCCTGTATATCTGAATCCACAGAGTTCTCCCTGTATATCTGAATCCACAGAGTTCTCCCTGTATATCTGAATCCACAGAGTTCTCCCTGTATATCTGACTCTGCATAGTTCCCCCTTACATTTGAATCTGCAGAGCTTCCCCTTACATCTGAATCTGCAGAGCTTCCCCTTTACATCTGAATCTGCAGAGTTTCCCTCTTGCATCTGAATCTGCAGAGTTTCCCATTACATCTGAATCTGCAGAGTTTCCCATTACATCTGAATCTGCAGAGTTTCCCCCTTACATCTGAATCTGCAGAGTTTCCCTTTACATCTGAATCTGCAGAGTTTCCCTTTACATCTGAATCTGCAGAGTTTCCCTTTACATCTGAATCTGCAGAGTTTCCCTTTACATCTGAATCTGCAGAGTTTCCCTTTACATCTGAATCTGCAGAGTTTCCCTTTACATCTGAATCTGCAGAGTTTCCCTTTACATCTGAATCTGCAGAGTTTCCCTTTACATCTGAATCTGCAGAGTTTCCCTTTACATCTGAATCTGCAGAGTTCCCTTTTACATCTGAATCTGCAGAGCTTCCCCTTTACATCTGAATCTGCAGAGCTTCCCCTTTACATCTGAATCTGCAGAATTCACTTTTACATACGAATCGGCAGAGTTTCCAATTACAGCTGAATCTGCAGAGCTTCCCCTGTACATCTGAATCTGCAGAGTTTCCACTTACATCTGAATCTGCAGAGCTTCCCCTTTACATCTGAATCTGCAGACTTCCCCCTACATCCGAATCCGTAGTAGTAATAGTAGTAGTAGTGGTAGTTCCGCCATAGCAAAAAGCCCTCCAACCGATTGATGTGTTGCACAGTAAAGCCTTAGAACAGAAGGTATTCACGTGCCTTATTCCATCACTTAAATCAAAAATAAGAGGATTGTCGTTCATTTCAGGACAGTGGGCAGAGCCATGCAAATCATTCCTTTGTACCCCAACAGCCAGATGTACATCCAAAATTGTTGGTGTATAGTGCAATCACAGTCTAATGTTATACTATTTATTCCTAGACTTTGGACTTTGTCCAAGTTTGTTTGCACTTTGGGTCCAAACCCATAAGCCAGCTGTCATTCTTGGTCCAATGAGCTGTGGGTGGGGTATTCCCCACCCCGCAGCTAACGTTACAATGGGTGGGGATGCTTGTGACATCATTGACTTAATATGGCCACGTGGCCATACTAGATCAATGATGTCCTGAGATTCCCCGCCCATATGTGCAGCTGCGGAGTGGGGGATTTACTTTTTTTTAAAGCCAGACTGACACTGTCCACTGCTCTACTGACACCGTCCACTGCTCTACTGACACCGTCCACTGCTCTACTGACACCGTCCACTGCTCTACTGACACCGTCCACTGCTCTACTGACACCGTCCACTGCTCTACTGACACCGTCCACTGCTCTACTGACACTGTCCACTGCCCTAATGACACCGTCCACTGCTCTACTGACACCGTCCACTGCCCTAATGACACCGTCCACTGCTCTACCGACACCGTCCACTGCCCTAATGACACCATCCACTGCTCTACTGACACCGTCCACTGCTCTACTGACACTGTCCACTGCCCTAATGACACCGTCCACTGCTCTACTGACACCGTCCACTGCCCTAATGACACCATCCACTGCTCTACTGACACCGTCCACTGCCCTACTGACACCGTCCACTGCTCTACTGACACCATCCACTGCTCTACTGACACCGTCCACTGCTCTACTGACACCGTCCACTGCCCTAATGACACCGTCCACTGCTCTACTCACACCGTCCACTGCTCTACTGACACCATCCACTGCTCTACTGACACCGTCCACTGCTCTACTGACACCGTCCACTGCCCTAATGACACCGTCCACTGCTCTACTGACACCGTCCACTGCCCTAATGACACCATCCACTGCTCTACTGACACCGTCCACTGCCCTAATGACACCGTCCACTGCCCTAATGACACCGTCCACTGCTTTACTGACACCGTCCACTGCCCTACTGACACCATCCACTGCTCTACTGACACTGTCCACTGCTCTACTGACACCGTCCACTGCTCTACTCACACCGTCCACTGCTCTACTGACACCGTCCACTGCTCTACTGACACCGTCCTCTGCTCTACTGACACTGTCCACTGCCCTAATGACACCGTCCACTGCTCTACTGACACCGTCCACTGCCCTAATGACACCATCCACTGCTCTACTGACACTGTCCACTGCTCTACTGACACCGTCCACTGCCCTACTGACACCGTCCACTGCTCTACTGACACCATCCACTGCTCTACTGACACCGTCCACTGCTCTACTGACACCGTCCACTGCCCTAATGACACCGTCCACTGCTCTACTCACACCGTCCACTGCTCTACTGACACCATCCACTGCTCTACTGACACCGTCCACTGCTCTACTGACACCGTCCACTGCCCTAATGACACCGTCCACTGCTCTACTGACACCGTCCACTGCCCTAATGACACCATCCACTGCTCTACTGACACCGTCCACTGCTCTACTGACACCGTCCACTGCCCTAATGACACCGTCCACTGCTTTACTGACACCGTCCACTGCCCTACTGACACCATCCACTGCTCTACTGACACTGTCCACTGCTCTACTGACACCGTCCACTGCTCTACTCACACCGTCCACTGCCCTACTGACACCATCCACTGCCCTACTGACACCATCCACTGCTCTACTGACACCGTCCACTGCTCTACTGACACCGTCCACTGCCCTAATGACACCGTCCACTGCTCTACTCACACCGTCCACTGCTCTACTGACACCATCCACTGCTCTACTGACACCGTCCACTGCTCTACTGACACCGTCCACTGCCCTAATGACACCGTCCACTGCTCTACTGACACCGTCCACTGCCCTAATGACACCATCCACTGCTCTACTGACACCGTCCACTGCTCTACTGACACCGTCCACTGCCCTAATGACACCGTCCACTGCTTTACTGACACCGTCCACTGCCCTACTGACACCATCCACTGCTCTACTGACACCATCCACTGCTCTACTCACACCGTCCACTGCTCTACTCACACCGTCCACTGCTCTACTCACACCATCCACTGCTCTACTCACACCGTCCACTGCTCTACTGACACCGTCCACTGCTCTACTCACACCGTCCACTGCTCTACTGACACCATCCACTGCTCTACTGACACCATCCACTGCTCTACTGACACTGTCCACTGCTCTACTGACACCGTCCACTGCTCTACTCACACCGTCCACTGCTCTACTGACACCATCCACTGCTCTACTGACACCGTCCACTGCTCTACTGACACTGTCCACTGCTCTACTGACACCTTCCACTGCTCTACTGACACTGTCCACGGCCCTAATGACACCGTCCACTGCCCTAATGACACCATCCAGTGCCCTAATGACACCATCCACTGCTCTACTGACACTGTCCACTGCTCTACTGACACCTTCCACTGCTCTACTGACACTGTCCACTGCCCTAATGACACCGTCCACTGCCCTAATGACACCATCCAGTGCCCTAATGACACCATCCACTGCTCTACTGACACTGTCCACTGCTCTACTGACACCGTCCACTGCTCTACTGACACCGTCCACTGCCCTAATGACACCATCCAGTGCCCTAATGACACCATCCACTGCTCTACTGACACTGTCCACTGCTCTACTGACACCTTCCACTGCTCTACTGACACTGTCCACTGCCCTAATGACACCGTCCACTGCCCTAATGACACCATCCAGTGCCCTAATGACACCATCCACTGCTCTACTGACACTGTCCACTGCTCTACTGACACCATCCACTGCTCTACTGACACCGTCCACTGCTCTACTGACACTGTCCACTGCTCTACTGACACCGTCCACTGCTCTACTGACACCGTCCACTGCCCTAATGACACCATCCAGTGCCCTAATGACACCATCCACTGCTCTACTGACACTGTCCACTGCCCTAATGACACCGTCCACTGCCCTAATGACACCATCCAGTGCCCTAATGACACCATCCACTGCTCTACTGACACTGTCCACTGCTCTACTGACACCGTCCACTGCTCTACTCACACCGTCCACTGCTCTACTGACACCATCCATGGCTCTACTGACACCGTCCACTGCCCTAATGACACCGTCCACTGCTCTACTGACACCACCCACTGCTCTACTGTGCATGTGTGTTTGAGCTTTGGGGTGCACACCCTAATGCAATAGACTGCACACACCTATGGCTTAGGACAGTGAAGGCTAACCTTGGCACCCCAGATGTTTTGGAACTACATTTCCCATGATGCTCAACTACACTGCAGAGTACATGAGCATCTTGGGAAATGTAGTTCCAAAACATCTGGGGTGCCAAGGTTCGCCATCACTGGCTTAGGACATACCATACATAGACCTATACACAAGAATGCTAAAAAGAGAAAAAAACAAAAAGGGTCAGACTCGATGGACCACGTGGTTCCTTTTTGCTGTCACTTTTCTATGATTCTATGTACACAATCAACTTACTTCCCCCTTGTTGGTCTGTTAAATACACCATTGAAAGCATTTTCTTATATCTGTTCAATAAGTGCAAAAAGTTACCTGTTCATCCAGGCGAAAATCTTCCTGTTCTCTGCTTTGCTGCACTCCTATCCATTAGCATTGTTTCCAGTTTTCTCTGTGAAATGCATAGAGGGGGTGGTGTTCTGTAGTGCTTTCCTAGGGTAGGCTCTGTCACCCTAACACAGCAAGTGTGTTACTGGCAGGATCACCAAGTAAAAATAAAGGAATAAAACCTAAACAGGAAAGGTAAGCTGCAATATATTTCAGTTTTTCTAAGAATTTAAATGCATTTTAAGTCTTAGTAAGATTTATCTAGCTCTACACTTGCTGTGTCCCAGATATTCAAATAAGTGTGTAGATCGGAAGATATTGTTAGATAATAAAGTTATTTGTCAAATATTACCTGAACAGATTCCTCCAGTCGCCCAGGTGAGGACAATACACGACTCCTGTCTGCCTTCTCATTGAAGGTAACTTGTTTGTTTTTGTTAGAAGCTCAATAACCTTTAAACACTCAATAAACCAGACCTGCAGCTTTCAGACAATCAATCAACCAGAGGTTGTAGCTCCGGGCCACAGAGAGCACTCTGGATTACAGGTTGGAGGTTATACAACTCTATCAATAAATACCACTCATGGCTCTAGTTACACAACCACACCAGCCTGAGTTACTCTCAGCTCTGTCAATAGAGCTACCATAGCTGGCTGCGTGGTCAAAGTCTGTGGATACGGTGAGAAATTCCTGGAAGAATCTGAACTCCAACAACAAAGCTGGTTCTGGTGACGTCCACAGAGTGGGTTGATATTAGAGAGTTTGAAAGAACATCTAATATATGGTGTACCACCACCACGGCTAGGTCTGGGGACATCTGCAGAGTGCAGTGATATTGCAGAGTTTGGTAGAAAACCTAACCATTCATCCAACACCACGTCTGGTGTTGGTGGCATCCACATAGCAGGGTGATATTGTAGCATTTGATATTACATCTAATATATAATATACAACCACAGCTACAGTAGTTCTGGTGACATCTACAGTGTAGTATAATACTGAAAAGCTTGATAGAACATCTAACGCAGGGTTTCTCAACCAGGGTTCCTCCAGAGGTTGCTAGGGGTTCCTTGAGCCACGCAAAATTTCTGCCTCTCCGATAAGTTTCCAGTGACACCAATGGTCTTTTTAGCCATCTGTAAGAGGGGAATTCTTCCCAACGACCACAGGTGTAAGTAAAATTATTCCCACTGACCATCACACTAATGAATCATGAGTTGTAGTAACTTATACCTTCCCTGATGATCCTTCCCTGATATCGGAAAATTATTTCAAGGGTTCCTCTGTGTTGAAAAGGTTGAGAAAGGTTGATCCAACAGCTGATCCAACACCACAGCTGGTGCTGGTAACATCATAGAGTTTGGTAGAACATGCTAAAGGATGATCCAACACCACAGCCCATGCTGGTGATATCCACAGAGCAGAGTGATATTGAAGTTTGGTAGGGCAACCAATGGATGATCCAATACCACAGCTGGTGCTGGTGACTTTAACAGAGAGGGATAATATTTTAGAGTTTGGAAGGACATCTAACAGATGATCCAACACCACAGCTGGTGCTGGTGACACTGCAGAGTTTGGTAGAACATCTAAGGGATGCCCATTCTGGTGACATTTACAGAGCAGGGTGATATTGTAGTTTGGTAGGGCTTCTAATGGATGATCTAATACCACAGAGCAGGGTGATACTGCAGTTTGGAAGGACATCTAATGGTTGTTCCAACACCACAGCTGGTGTTGATGACATCACAGAGTTTGGTCGAACATCTAAAGGATGATCCAACATGACAGCCCTTTCCTGTGACATCCACAGAGCAGGATGATGTTGTAGAGTTTGATAGTACATGTAATATATAACCTACCACCACAGCTAGCTCTAGTGATATCTACAGAGTGGGATGATATTGAGAAACTTGATAGAACATCTAATGGAAGATCCAATACCACAGCTGGTGATGGTGACATCAACAGAGTAGGGTAATATTGCAGAGTTTGGTAGGCCATCTAACAGATGATCCAACACCACAGCTGGTGCTGGTGACATCGCAGAGTTTGGTAGAACATCCAAAGGATGATCCAACACCACAGCCCATTCTGGTGACATCCACAGAGTGGGAGGGTATTGTAGAGTTTGGTAGAACATCCAAAGGATGATCCAACACCACAGCCCATTCCGGTGACATCCACAGAGTGGGAGGGTATTGTAGAGTTTGGTAGAACATCTAATGGATGATCCAACACCACAGCTAGTACATCAACAGAGTTGGGTAATATCACAGAGATTATTAGGCCATCTAAGAGATGATCCAATACCACAGTTGGTGATGGTGACATTGGAGAGTTTGGTAGAATGTCCAAAAAGATGATGCAACACCAAAGCCCATTCTGGAGACATCCACAGAGCAGAATGATATTGTAGAGTTTGGTAGAACATCTAATAGATGATCCAATACCACAGATAGTTCTGGTGAAATCCACAGAGCAGGGTGATATTGCAGTCTGGTAGGACAATACATGACTCCTGTCTGCCTTCTAATTGAAGGTAACCTGTGTACACTTGTTATTTTTGTTAGAGGCTCAATAACCTTTAAACACTTAATAAAGCAGACCTGCAGCATTCACGCCATCAGTCAACCGGAGGTTTTACCTCCGGGCCACAGAGAGCACTCTGGATTGCAGGCTGAAAGTTATACAACTCTATCAATAAATACCACTCAGGGCTCTAGTTACACAACCACACCAGCCTGAAATAGTACACTCTTAGCTCTGTCAATAGAGCTACCATAGCTGGCTGTGTGGTCAAGTCTGTGGATACAGTGATAAATTCCTGGAAGAATCCAAACTCCAACACCAAAGCTGGTTCTAGTGACGTCCCCAGAGTGGGGTGATATTAGAATGTTTGTTGGAGCATCTAATGTATCGTCTACTACTACTACTACATTAGTTCTTGTGACAACTACAGAGGGGAGTGATATTGCAAAGCTTGGTAGAAAATCTAAACAATGGTCCAACATCATAGGTGGTGTTGCTATATCCACAGAGCAGGGTGATAATGCAGAGTTTTATAGTACATCTAATATATGACCTACAACCACAGCTACAGTAGTTGACATTTACAGAGTAGGGTGATACTGAGATGCTTGATAGAACATCTAACGCAGGGTTTCTCAACCAGGGTTCCATTGAACCCTGGGGTTCCTCCAGAGGTTGCTAGGGGTTCCTTGAGCAAAAAACAATTTCTGCCCCTCAGATAAGTTCCCACTGACACCATTGACCTTTTTAGCCATCTGTAAGGGGGGGATTCTTCTCAATGACCACAAGTGTAAGGAGAATTATTTCCACTAATGTATCATGACTTGTAGTAATTTATAGCAGGGTTTCCCTGATACTGGAAAGTTATTTCAAGGGTTCCTCTGTGTTGAAAAGGTTGAGAAAGGCTGATCTAACAGATCCAACATCATAGCTAGTGCTGGTAATATCATAGAATTTGGTAGAACATACTAAAGGATGATCCAACACCACAGCCCATGCTGGAGATATCCACAGAGCAGAGTGATATTGAAGTTTGGTAGGGCATCTAATGTATGATCCAATACCACAGTTGGTGCTGGTGACATCAAGAGAGAGGGGTAATATTTTAGAGTTTGGTAGAACATCTAACAGATGGTCCAACACCACAGCTGTTGCTGGTGACACTGCAGAGTTTGGTAGAACATCTAAAGGATGCCCATTCTGGTGACATTTTCAGAGCACAATATTGTAGAGTTTGGTAGAACATCTAATGGATGATCCAACACCACAGCTAGTTCTGGGACATCCACAGAGCGGGGTGATATTGCAGTCTGGAAGGACATCTAGCGGGTGATCCGAAACCACAGCTGGTGCTGATGGCACCAACTGAGATGGGTAATTTTGCAGAGTTTGGTAGGACATCTAAAGGATGATTCAACACTACAGCCCATGTTTATCACATCTACAGAGCAGGTTGGCATTGTTGTTTGGCAAAACATCCAATGGACAATCCAGCATCACAAATGGTACTGGTGAAAATCAACAGAGAGGAGTGATATTAGAGAGCTTGATGGAACATCGAAAAGGATGATCCAACACCACATTCCATGTTGATGACATCTACTGTACAGAGCAGGTTGATACTGTAGAATCTGAGAGAACATTAAATGGACAATCCAGCACCACAATTGGTACTGGTGGTATCCAGAGAAGGTGTGAAATTTTTGAGTTTGGTATTACATCTCATGGATATTCCAATATCACAGCGGGTACTGGTGACACCCACAGTTTAGTAGTTTCTCTGGCAGATTCTTATATCCTTTGTGACTGGTGAGGTCTTTGCATTTCAGCCCCAGGTCTTCACTCCTACCACGCTTTGGCTGGTGATATACAGTATATACAGTATATATATATATATATATATTTTTTTTTTTATGCAATCCATAGACAAAAATACAAAAATATTTAAAATAACAAACAACACATTTTTAATCATTGTAATAGTGTTATTGTAGATAAAAAGTATAAATTTGACATTTTCAGCACCACCTGTGTAATGAGATGTAAAATTCCTGGCGTTTTCTGGCACCTGGGGAGCTGCACATGTCGTGTAAAGCCACCAGTACTTGTGAATACTGCATGCAGCCGTGCTTAGGTAAACCCCGATGGCTTCGGCATTTACATGTGCATATGGTGCTTCTCCCTAAACATACCACTTTCATGTTCAGGGAGACGCACCGCTACATGCATGCTTGTGTAAACGCTAATGCATAAGCCATCGGCATTTTCCCGAGCAAGCCAGCATACAGCCATTCACTTGTATTGTATATGCAGCACATAAATCAATAAAAGGCCAGGAGCAAAAAAATAGATGACCGAGGAAGCATTAATGAAAAGGTAATACCAAACTGAGGTCGCTGCTCCCAAACTCAGAGGACCAAGTGAGAGGGAACGAAATATAAACAACTAGGGGAGCGCTGTTCCAGAGGATGGTATGAAGTCAATGATGATTAAATCCATATCAATCATGTAAACTTTATTGGCAAAGGAACAAATAGTGTGTGTTGCTGCCAAGAGATACATATATATAGTATGCTAATTTAGGATATATACCGTATATACCGGTATATATCTCTTGGCAGCAACACATGACTAAGGCACAACATATGTCATCACCCAATGTGATATTGACCACTGAGCTATACTTAACTATAATAAACACAGAGCACCATTTTGGAGTAAAATTGTCCGTAGCGGGCATCTAATAACAAAGAACCAAATATAAGAAAAAACATTCTTTTAACAGAAACAATATTAATAATACAGTAACCATAAACATAAGGTTGCCGATCTTTGAAGGCACACAGTCTGAAACATCCACATTGTATCTGCGTACTTTTATGGTCCCCAGCCGCACCACTCGGAGACAACCCCAACTTTCTGCACATACCTCACAGTTCAACCTACCAGTTAAACCACCGTTAACTGGTATTCCACATGGGACTCCATCAGTGGGGGCTGGTGCTCAAAATTTTTGGGGGGGTGCAAACAAACTGAAAAATTCTGAAAAAAAACATCAATTGCAGCCTCACTGTGCCCAATAAACACAGCCACTGTGCCATCAATTGCAGCCACTGTGCCCATCAAACGCTGCCACTGTGCCCTATAAAACGCAGCCACTGTGCCCATCAAATGCTGCCACTGTGCCAAACGCCGCCACTGTGCCCATCAAATGCTGCCACTGTGCCCATCAAATGCCGCCACCGTGCCCATCAATTGCTGCCACTGTGCCCATCAAACGCTGCCACTGTGCCATCAATTGCTGCCACTGTTCCCTATCAAATGCAGCCACTGTGCCCATCAAATGCTGCCACTGTGCCCATCAAATGCTGCCACTGTGCCCATCAAATGCCGCCACTGTGCCCATTAAATGCTGCAACTGTGCCATCAAATGCAGCCACTATGCCCATCAAATGCAGCCAATGTGCCCATCAAATGCTGCCACTGTGCCCATCAAATGCTGCCACTGTGCCCATCAAACGCTGCAACTGTGCCCATCAAATGCCGCCACTGTACCCATGAAATGCTGCCACTGTGCCATCAATTGCAGCCACTGTGCCCCATAAAATGCTGCCACTGTGCCCATTAAATGCTGCCACTACTGTGCCATTGAATGCCGCCACTGTGACCCCTCCGCCCACTCGCGGTCTGTCCGGAACTTACCCTGTCCTGGTGGGCCAGCGGGTGACGGCGGCGAGCGGTGTCCTCCATGCATCCCCTCCGGTCCTCTCCTCCTGATAGGTGTTCAATCACAGCACCTGTCATTTCAGCCAATCAGGTGACGGGTAACAGACCCGAGCACCTGATTGGCGGAGAGGCGGTTTAGTGTAAGGAAAGCGGATATTCATTTGCTGTTCTAACACACCTGGGTGAACTGCGAGCGCAAAGCATGACGCTAGCAGGTCACCTTTTTTGAGGCCTATTAGAGCCTATGGCTCTAATCAGGCGCTTCATAAACCCCCCCCCCCCGCCGCTGTAATTCAGGCGCCCTGCGCCCGAAAAGGGGCCGGGCGCCTGAATAGGGGGTGGCAGCGGCGGCCATAGATAGATTCATGCAATGCTCTTCTTCAACGATCTTCCTTCAATGCCTGAAACTTTGCAATCCCACCTTGAAGACCCCTTGGGGCCCCCCCTACCACTGTGCACCCACCAATCACTGTACATGCATCGTCCTATCATCACCTTAGAAAATTAACCCTCTCTATCCCTGATTCCTCCTGTTTGCCCAGTCATGTTAGCCCTTCGCTTTTTTTTTTTTTTACTTCGGGCTCCTCTCGCTATTTGTTCCTGTTATGACAAATTTCTGATTGGGACTCTAAAACAAAAGTTAATACTTTAATACTGTAGCTGCAGGAACAGATTCACAGGACTCAATCACTGCGCTTAAAATATCCGTTCCGTGTCAAAATGTATTATTACATGTTATTTTATACATAGATAAGAAAGGGATGGTGTGAGATGTTATTAAAAGCTAACAAATAGAACAATTGCAAAAATAAAACATTGAGAAGGGAGGGGGGAGTAGAGAGCGTTTAGTAGGAGATGTGTCTGTGTGTTAGGCTTCATGCACACGAGACGCCGGTGCAAACTCTACTGAACACATGATTTTAAAAGCTGAAACCGGTGTTTAGAAACGCCCGTTTTGCCACGTTTGCATGCCGCGTTTAGCCACGTTTTACCGCGTTTGTGTCTAGAAGCGTCTGCAGAGCAGAGAATGACATTTTGCAACCCAAATTTGGGGCCCCGTATCTCAAGGCCACTTGGTGCTAGAACCCTTATATTTGGATTGCTAACACAGTGGAACTAACACTACACCATATCCAAATTTGGGGGTCCTAGCACCAAGTGGCCCCGAGACATGGGGCCCCAAATTCGGGTCACAAAATGTCATTCTCTGGTGCAGAAAAATGCTTGACATTTTGCGACCCGACCTTAGGGCCCCATATCTCGGGGCCACTTGGTGCTAGGAACCCCAAATTTGGATATGTTGTAGTGTTAGTTGCACTGTGTTAGCAAACCAAATATAAGGGTCCTAGCACCAAGTGGCCCCGAGATATGGGGGCCCCAAAGTCTGGTCGCAAAATGTCAAGCACTTTTCTGCAGCAAAGAATGACATTTTGTGAAGAGAGACAAGGGCGCACCAGCCTTGTGCATTATCTTTTACAACATTTATTGAATAAAAATGGTGTAAAGAAACAACTCACAAGCAATTGGTAGAGGAGGCACAACATAAAGGTGCACCAACAAACAGCATGCGACTTGGGATGAGCGAAACCTTCCAAGGATCGTGGAGGAACGCACAGGCATCACAATCAGCTAACGCGTTTCGAAGGGAACGTCCCTTCTTCATCAGAGCTACGCAGTGAACTCTCCCTCAGCAGTCCCCATTTATAAGTGGCTGAGTGTCAGTGAAACAGGGATGGAATATGGGGCTCCTCCCCCTCAAAAGATCCCTCCCTCCTATGCCCTCCAATCATACGGGCAAAACTCCAATTAGTATACAGGGAATAGGTGGTGGATCATGGCGTGCTTTGCACACAGAATGCAAAAACAACAAATAGCATAAGGTGTATCAAACATACCAAATATAAACCATAGTGAACAGTAACAACCATGGTGAGTGGAAATCCCCCACTTCAAACATCACCAATCGCATTGAGAGATGTACAAAAGTATGAAGCCATGAAAATAAATAGAAGCATGAATGTAAATAGGGATGTGTACAAAAATATATATATATATACACCTACAGTATTAGACCCCCCCGTGAGAATAAAACACTTATAGACGCAAACGCGGCTAAACGCGGTACCGGCGTTTAGCCGCGTTGAACCGCGTTTGGCGTCTGAAACGTGGAAAACTTTTGCGTCTGAACCCATTTTTTTTTGCTTCTGGAAAAACGAGGTTAAACGCAACTGCCTAAAAACGCCAAAAAAAACGAGACTGTGTACTTGGACACATAGGATAACATTGAATGAGTTCAGGGGCAGTTGAAAAAAGTGTCCAACTGCCTCTGTACGCGCCTTTAACAGCATCCCGTGTACATTATGTGAAGGTTACAGGCTTGCAGTTTCTCCCGCCTTCTCTTCCTCTATTTTAATGCCTGCTTCCTCAGCCATATCGCTTAACCGCCTCCAATAAGCCCCTGCTGCTTCCTCTTTCCCTTGCTTAGCATTCATAAATTCAGCATGTCTGGTTTGTCCATATATTTGGGGGCAATTTTTCCTTAAATTTCTCACAAACCTCCCGTCTACTAACCATCTTACCTAGATTTTTGGCGTCTACACCACATTCTTTAAGTATATAGCCAGACATGTTGCTTTGTTTGCAAACCCAATTGGATTCTTTCTAGGATCTCCCAATCCCTCCAATACGGCTTTCATATCTTGGGGACTAAAAGGTACATGCCATTTAATTTGAGACTTACTGTCAACAGCATTACCTTCAAAAACTAATTGGGTTCTGACAGGATAAACTGCAACAGATTGCTCTGTGCCAGGGGCAGAAGGGCTGGCATCTCCCTTCCTTCTCTCTTCATCTTGCTGCCACAATTTGGAAATCATGGTTTGCCCCGGAAGTTCAGACTCTATCTCTCTTTCTCTGGCCAAAGCCTTAAGTTCTGAGAGATCTAGTTTTGCATATGTGCCTTTTGATTTATGCCAATCATCTGTTTCTAGGATACGAGCCAAATCCCTCTTTGTATGTTGATATGGGGCTGTTAAACCTCTGCTCTCTACTATATTGCCCAGCTCATCTTTTGTGTGTTCCATGTAATCTAATTCTTTTGCTTCTGTGCGTGGACCCCTTAAAGCCAAACTGGCAGCTGCATAAGGTGGTGGGGTCCTCCTCTACAGAGTCTTCTGGACAGTGGCGTTGCTAGGGGGTGGCTTTTGGGGCTATAGCCCCGAATCTGGGGCCCATAGCCCCGAGTCTCTGCAGGGGTCCTCAAGGGGAGAGGAGGCTCTCTGGGGACCCTGATGTAAGTGGGGGGGCTCTCTGGGGACCCTGATGGAAGGGGGAGGCTCTCTGGGGACCCTGATTTTAAGGGAGACGCTCTCTGGGGACCCTAATGTAAGGTAGGCTCTCTGGGAACCCTGATGTAAGTGGGGGGCTCTCTGGGGACCCTGATGCAGGGGGGAGGCTCTCTGGGGACCCTGATGCAAGGGGGGGGCTCTCTGGGGACCCTGATGCAAGGGGGAGAATCTCTGGGGACCCTGATGCAAGGGGGAGGCTCTCTGGGAACACTGATGTAAGTGGGGGGCTCTCTGGGGACCCTGATGGAAGGGGGAGGCTCTCTGGGGACCCTGATGGAAGGGGGAGGCTCTCTGGGGACCCTGATACAAGGGGGAGGCTGTCTGGGGACCCTGAAGCAAGGGGGAGGCTCTCTGGGGACCCTGATGCAAGGGGGAGAATCTCTGGGGACCCTGATACAAGGGGGAGGCTCTCTGGGAACCCTGATGTAAGTGGGGGGCTCTCTGGGGACCCTGATGGAAGGGGAAGGCTCTCTGGGGGCCCTGATGGAAGGGGGAGGCTCTCTGGGGACCCTGATACAAGGGGGAGGCTCTCTGGGGACCTTGAAGCAAGGGGGAGGCTCTGTGGGAACCCTGATGCAAGGGGGAGGCTCTGTGGGGACCCTGATGCAAGGGGGATGCTCTCTGGGGACCCTGATGTATGTGGGGGGCTCTCTGGGGTTATATACACACACACGTATATTACTGTATATACATGTATATGCCCGCCCAAGCGTATGACTTTCTTTACTACGCTGCTATGGGCTCTAGCCCCAGATCTTTTGTAGACCTAGCAACGCCTCTGCTTCTGGCCAAACATAGTAAATTTGGGCAGTACTTTTATTAAACATCTCCGTCAAGCTAGTTTTGATTTGCTACTTTAGCTTCTGTCTCCCATGTGCAAGCTATTCTCCACGTTCCTTCACTGCACAGTAGTGGGCATAGGCGTGCGCACAGGGTGTGCCGGGGGTGCCCAGGCACACCCTAATCACCGCCCATGCGCATTAGTGTTGTCGTTCTGTGTAACAACAGGAACATGGGAAAGATCTCCCTCTTACCGGCTCTGCCATAAAAGAAGTGTTTATCCTTTTCTCTTTCACTGTGCCAGCAGGGAGATCAATGTGCTGGAGTCATATATGTAGATACATACATATGCATGTGTGTTTGAGCTTAAGGGTGGACACCCTAATGCATTAGGCTGCGCACACCTATGGTAGTGGGCCATAATCATGCAGAAAAGTTTGCCATACTTTCAAATCAAAAGTCTCTTCAGATTTTAAAGGTTTAGCTGTTCCCTTTGTCCATTCTACCCATTTATCTAGGGGCTCAGTATAGGCGGAACCGTACCTTCGGTTCATATATTCTCTAGCGCTCATCTTGCGCTGGGCATTTTCTGAAGGCCTCTCACCCTTTATTCCCTTAATTAATTTAATGCCCATAATGACTGGCCAGTCTTCTCTACTTGTGCCTTTACCCTCTTGCCTCTAAAACAAATAGTACAGCAAATCTGCAGGTTTACAAGAATAGTCTCCACTTATCTAAGTGGATAGAGGGGGTTTATGACAATAGACAAAACACTCATTACGAGACCCTCCTCGTCTCTTCTCTTCTCTGTGAGTTTTATCTGACCCTACCGTGCGCCTCTGACCCAGGTCGCCCACAAGGAGTCAACGCAGGGAACTGCAGAGGATTCTCCCTATCCACACACAGTCCAACCCGTTAACGGGGACACAAACACATTCACCCACACACGTTACCCAACCAGAAAGGTCCGAGAGTGGTCTAGTTTCCTTGAGAACCGACAGATAGAATACATAGGAAAAGGCAGAAATATAGCAAGCTTAAGGGCAGCTTACCCAGCCGGCATTTGAGGTCTGCGTTTCCCGATGATCCCCGATCGAAGCGCGGTTCCTTCTGGAGACTCTGCCAATCTCCTGGTATTTGACTCGCCAAGATTGTTATGACTGATTTCTGATTGGGACTCTAAAACAAAACTTAATACTGCAGCTGCAGGAACAGATTCACGGGACTCAATCACTGCGCTTAAAATGTCCGTTCCGTGTCAAAATGTATTATTACATGTTATTTTATACATAGATAAGAAAGGGGTGGTGTGAGATGTTATTAAAAACTAACAAATAGAAATAGGTTATTAAAAGCTAGCGAATAGAACAATTGCAATTGTAAAACCTTGAGAAGGGAGGGGGGAGTAGAGAGCGTTTAGCAGGAGATGTGTCTGTGTGTTAGGTGAAGGTTACAGAACACATTTCAACAGTGAGAACAAAATGGAGTCTCTTGTGCTTAAAGCGGGATTCCGGCCAGCGAAATTTTTTTTTTTTTAAAGTCAGCAGCTACAAACACTGTCCTGGGTGCCCGCGATGTCGGCCGCCCGAGGCTCTCCGGTCCCGGCACCGCCATCCTAAGTAAGGGAAACCGGCAGTGGAGCCTTGCGGCTTCACTGCCAGTTTCCTACTGCGCACGCGCGAGCGGCGCGACGCTTTGTGAATGGGACGCGATGTGTTGTGGGACACACACAGTTCCTATAACACACCGCCCCCTGTTCCCTAGAAGACAACGCGGGGAGCAGAGGACTGAAGATCACCGCGGTGTAGGAAGAGGCAGATTAGGAAGACTGCCTAGCAACAGCCATTTCACGTAAGTACATTTTTTTTTTTTCCCTCCATTTTTTTAAGTATTTTTTTTGTGCATTTTTTTTCTTCAGGGTGGACCTCCACTTTAAATGAACAATACAGTTAATGTCCATGTCAGTTCCTTTGCCAACAAAGTTTAGATGATTGATATGGATTTAGTCATCATTGACTACATGCCGTCCTCTGGAACAGCGCTCCCCTAGTTGTTTATATATGCAGCACATGCAGCTCCCAGGACGCACATGGGATTTTACACCCCAGCACGCAGGAGCTTCTAAGTGTCTGTATGGCTTAGGCCTTTCTGGTACAAAGCATTGCAAATATATTTACAAATGAATAAAGGTATTATTTCTGAACACTAAAAAAAAAGAAAAAAAAAAAGAAAAATAATAGGGGGATTAGGGATGAAATTAGTAAATTATGGCAGTTTAGGATTAAATAAATAAGGAGTTAAATAGGGAAAAATGTATTAAAAAAAAAAAAAAGTTTATTGTAAAGTTGCTTTAACCACTTATGCCACGTACACGCGGTCTGACTTTTCGACCGGACTGGTCCGACAAACTTTCCAGCGGACTTTCGACGGACTTTAGACGGACTTTCTAACGAACGGGCTTGCCTACACACGATCACACCAAAGTCCGACGGATTTGTACGTGATGACGTACACCGGACTAAAATAGGGAAGTTGATAGCCAGTAGCCAATAGCTGCCCTAGCGTGGGTTTTTGTCTGTCGGACTAGCATACAGACGAGCGGATTTCTGGGTCCGGCGGAGTTACGATGTAAAGATTTGAAGCAAGTTCCAAATCTAAAGTCCGTCAGATTTGCGACTGCAAAAGTCCGCTGAAGGTCCGGTGAAGCCCACACACGATCGGATTGCCAGCCAGATTTGGTCCGTCGGCGTCTGTCAGACCAGTCCGGTCAAAAAGTCCGACCGTGTGCACGCTGCATTAGTGTCTGTATGGCTGAGGCCTTTCTGGTACAAAGCATTGCAAAGATATTTACAAATGAATAAAGGTATTTTTTTCTGAACAAAAAAAAAAAAAAAGAATAAGGGGTGAATAGGGATGAAATTAGTCAATTATGGCAGTTTAGGATTAAATAAATAAGAAGTTAAATAGGGAAAAATGTATTAAAAAAAAGTATATTGTAAGGTTGCTTTAACCACCTAGGCTCGATTCACATCTATGCATGTTGCTTTTGAGCGTTTCTGCAGCGCTTTTTGCGGTGCTTGCCGCGTTTTTGAACATGAGTTTTTGCAGCGTTTTTGCGTTTTGTGTTTTTTGTTTTTTTTTACAGTTTTTTTTTTTGACACTGTATACAGTGTAAAAAAAAAGAAAGGAAAAAAATGCAGAACGCGGCAAAAACGCGGTACTTGCGTTTTTGGATGCGGGCCCACTGAATTCTATTACATGCAAAACGCTGCACTTTGCATGAAAAAAAGTCCCCGACCCTTTCCAAAAATGCAGAGGCACAAAAATGCATTGATGTGAACATGTTCCATAGGAACCCATGTTAAAAAATTCCCATGCATTTCTGCAAAATGCAAAATGCATCAAAAAATACATTCGTGTGAATAGACCCACCGACAGCTCAAAGAGCCGAGCCTGGAAGTATCGATTTCAGGTATCGGTGCATTTGCACGAGTACCGATACTTGTGCAAAATACTCGGGCTGGGCTCAGCCCTTTCTTCTCTGAGCTGGCCGCTCAGCTGTCGGCTAATTGCCAGCTCCTATCTCTCCACAGTTACTCAGCTGTTGTTCATATCCTGCTCGTCAGTCCTAGTCCAGAGGAGCTCTGCCTTCGCCTTGGTCAACAACATCACAAGAAACATCTCCTGCGTTCCTCTAAAGACTGGCTTTGCTGACATCCCTTCTGGCTCCAGATCCTGCTTGCTGTTCCACTACATTGATCCCTGACTTCTGGCTTGGCTGACTATCCGTTCTGGTTACTGAACTCAGGCTATGTTTTGACTATGTTTGTTCTTTTTACTTTTATTATTAAACAAGTGTGATTTAACTGTACTTCTGTCTCGGACTGATTTCATGGTTTCGGACAGTAGGTAGCTATGGGGGCATTTGAAAGAGAGGAGGAGCCAAGAGCACCAGCGGGGGGGGACCCAGAAGAGGAGGTAAGGGACCACTTCTTCTATTACCGTTGCACAGAGCAGGTAAGTATGGCATGTTTATTATTTTTTCAATTTAACCACTTGCCAACCGCCGCACGCCGATATACGTTGGCACAATGGCAGCGGTGGGCAAATGGACGCACCTGTACCTCCCCTTTAATTTGCGGGGCTAGTGGGCGCGCGTGCGCCACCGGCAGGGCGCACGCCACGTACAGTGTGACCGTGCCCGCAGGTCCCGCGGACTCGATGTCCACCGGTGTCCCACAACTGAGTCACGGAGAGGCGGAACGGGGAGAAGCCTATGTAAACAAGGCAATTCCCTGTTCTGCCTTGTGACGTGACAGAGATCTACTGATCCCTGTCATCGGGAACAGTGATCGCTGTGATGTCAGTGGTAGCCCCTCCCCCACAGATAGAATCACACCCTAGGACACACTTAACCCCTTGATCGCCCCCTAGTGTTTAACCTCTTCCCTGGAAGTGTCATTTACACAGTAATCAGTGCATTTTTATAGCACTGATCGCTGTATAAATGACAATGGTCCCAAAATAGTGTCAAAAGTGTCCGATGTGTCCGCCATAATGTCGCAGTCATGATAAAAATTGCAGATCGCCGCCATTACTAATAAAAAAAAATTTATAATAGAAATTATCCCTATTTTGTAGACGCTATAACTTTTGCGCAAACGAATCAATATACGCTTATTGCAATTTTTTTTTTTTACCAAAAATATGTAGAAGAATACATATCAGCATAAACTAATGAAAAAAAACATTTTTTAATATATTTTTGGGTTATATTTATTATAGCAAAAAGTAAAAAATATTGCTTTTTTCAAAATTGTTGCTCTTTTTTTTTTATAGCGCAAAAAATAAAAACCACAGAGGCGATCAAATACCACCAAAAGAAAGCTCTATTTGTGGGGAAAAAAGAACGTCAATTTTGTTTGGGTACAACGTCGGCACGACCGCGCAATTGTCAGTTAAAGCGACGCAGTGCCGAATCGCAAAAAGTGCTCTGGTCGGGAATGGGGTAGAATCTTCCGGGGCTGGTTAAAGAGCTGACAGACAGGAAAGTGGAGGGTGTTGCTGACCCGTTGTGAAGAGTTGTGGGATCTCCTATAAAACTAGAACTAAAAAGGCATGGAATAGCAAAGGAACACTATCTTCATATATATTAATCAATCCTGACAGCAATTTTTAATTGTAAAAAAAAAAAAAGGCTGCCCTTGAGAAAAAAGAATGTAAATACTTAACTCTCCTGTCGCCCCCCCACCACTGAAGGTCCTTCCGATTAAGGAGTCTTCTGGGAACCAGGCCCTCCTAGAAGCCTCGACCTCCCATGTCCCATGAAGAGCTCTCTGGGTTCTTCCACCATCCCATGTCCCATGAAGAGCTCTCTGGGTTCTTCCACCATCCCATGTCCCATGAAGAGCTCTCTGGGTTCTTCCACCATCCCATGTCCCATGAAGAGCTCTCTGGGTTCTTCCACCATCCCATGTCCCATGAAGAGCTCTCTGGGTTCTTCCACCATCCCATGTCCCATGAAGAGCTCTCTGGGTTCTTCCACCATCCCATGTCCCATGCAGAGCTCTCTGGGTTCTTCCACCATCCCATGTCCCATGCAGAGCTCTCTGGGTTCTTCCACCATCACCATGGCACTATTCATTTTTCTGGTCAGGTTGGAGGAACATCAGACACGTCTTTCAAGTCCTATCTCTCATCTATGGCCGACCAAAACCAATGATGGCCTCCTGAAGATCACTAGTTTGACTTTATTCCCGGAACCAGGAATGAGATGCACAATTGGTTCTCTCATCTCTCTACAGGGGGGGAAAGTTCCTCTTTGTGATGATAATTTGATGAACTCTCTCCCTGGGATTCTCAGCCCTTCAGCCCAGGCCATCTATCACAAGAACATTGTTATCAGATAAAGAGACTCTCTCACCTGACCTCCTCCAGGCCTGCACAGTGCCATCTAATGAACCCGGGACAAAAGGGGGCCATTGTAATGACAGAAGGGACAACATGACAATAGAGAAGAGATAACGTCACACCCTCTCATGTCCCTACAGAAAAGATAACCCTTCACACAATATAGAAGTGACAACACTTCTCTCTAATGACAATACGGAAGAGATAACACCGCACTAATGACAATATACACTGTATTTTACAAAAGTATTGGGACGCCTGGCTTTACACGCACATGAACTTTCATGGTCTCCCAGTCTTAGTCTGTAGGGTTCAATATTGAGTTGGCCCACCCTTTGCAGCTATAACAACTTCAACTCTTCTGGGAAGGCCGTCCACAAGGTTTAGGAGTGTGTCTATGGGAATGTTTGACCATTCTTCCAGAAGAGCATTTGTGAGGTCAGGCACTGATGTTGGACGAGAAGGTCTGGCTTGCAGTCACCGCTCTAATTTATCCCAACTCTGTGCAGGCCAGTCAAGTTCCTCCACCCCAAACTCGCTCATCCATGTCTTTATAGACCTTGCTTTGTACACTGGTGGGCAGTCATGTTGGAACAGGAAGGGGTCATCCCCAAACTGTTCCCACAAAGTTGGGAGCATGAAATTGTCCAATATGACACCTTAACAGTTCCCTTCACTGGAACTAAGGGGGCCAAACCCAACCCCTGAAAATCAACCCCACAACAACCCCCCCCCCCCCCTCCACCAAATGATTTGGACCAGTGCACAAAGCATTGGGAATGTTTGACCATTCTTCCAGAAGCCCATTTGTGAGGTCAGGCACTGATGTTGGATGAGAAGGCCTGGCTCGCAGTCTCCGCTCTAATTCATCCCAAAGTTGTTCTATCAGGTTGAGGTCAGGACTCTGTGCAGGCCAGCCAAGTTCCTCCACCCCTAACTCGCTCATCCATGTCTTTATGGACCTTGCTTTGTGTACTGGTCCAAACCATTTGGTGGAGGGGGGATTAAGGGGTGGGGTTGTTTTTCAGGGGTTTGGCTTGGCCCCTTAGTTCCAGTGAAGGGAACTCTTAAGGCGTCAGCATACCAAGACATTTTGGCCAATTTCATGCCCCCGACTTTGTGAGAACAGTTTGTAGATGGTTTGGAGATGGTCCCTTCTTGTTTCAACATGACTGCACACCAGTGCACAAAGCAAGGTCCATAAAGACATGGAGTTTGGGGGGAGGAACTTGACAGGCCTGCACAGAGTCCTGACCTCAACCCGATAGAACACCTTTGGGATGAATTAGAGCGGAGACTGAGAGCCAGGCCTTCTCGTCCAACATTAGTGCCGGACCTTTACAAATGCGCTTCTGGAAGAATGGTCAAACTTTTATGAAGCTCTCAAAGTGGGCTCTGCCAGGACCACAGGAAACTGCAGGAGGGACTTGCGGAACCTCCATTCCCCGATCCTTCCTGAGAAGCTACTGTAGCCGAGGATACAGCTATTCAAACATGATCTGTGTTTGAATAGCTGCATTGGAGGGCAAGGGAGACATTGGTGGTCTAATAGACTCCCAATGGCTCCATAAAGAGTACCTGTCACCTTCCACGCTATCACATAGGAGGCTTGCTAGCCCCCTTGTGATAGCAGTACAATTAATATGAGCATTAAAGAATGTAAAAAAAAAGTTGTATACACAAATATATAAATATATTTTTAAAGCACCCCCATCACCCATCACACACCCTATACAGTGCCTTGAAAAAGTATTCATACCCCTTGAAATTTTCCACATTTTGTCATGTTACAACCAAAAACATAAATGTATTTTATTGGGATTTTATGTGATAGACCAACACAAAGTGGCTCATAATTGTGCAGTGGAAGGAAAATGATAAATAGTTTTCAATTTTTTTTACAGATAAAATATGTGAAAAGTGTGGAGGGTACATTTGTATGGCGCCCCCCCCGGAGTCAATACTTTGTAGAACCTCCTTTCTCTACAATTACAGCTGAAAGTCTTTTTGGGGGTGTCTCTACCAGCTTTGCACATCTAGAGAGGGACAGTTTTGCCCATTCTTCTTCTTTGCAAAATAGCTCAAGCTCTGTCAGATTGGATGGAGAGCGTCTGTGAACAGCAATTTTCAAGTCTTGCCACAGATTCTCAATGTGATTTAGGTCTGGACTTTGACTGGTCTATTCTAACACATGAATATGCTTTGATCTAAACCATTCCATTGTAGCTCTGGCTGTATGTTTCGGGTCGTTGTCCTGCTGGAAGGTGAACCTCCGCTCCAGTCTCAAGTCTTTTGTAGACTCTAACAGGTTTTCTTCTAAGATTGGCTCCATCCATTTTCCCGTCAACTCTGACCAGCTTCCCTGCCCCTGCTGAAGAAAAGCATCCCCACAGCATGATGCTGCCACCACCATGTTTCACAGTGGGGATGGTGTGTTCAGGGTGATGTGCAGTGTTAGTTTTCTGCCACACATAGCATTTTGCTTTTAGGCTAAAAAGTTAAATTTTAGTCTCATCTGACCAGAGCACCTTCTTCCACATGTTTGCTGTGTCCCCCACCATTGAGGGCTTCACAGAACAGCTGTATTTATACTGAGATAAAATCACACACAGGTGGACTCAATTCACTAATTAGGTGACTTCTGAAGGCAATTGGTTCCTCTAGATTTTAGTTAGGGGTATCAGAGTAAAGGGGGCTGAATACAAATGCCCCCCCCCCCCCCACACACACACACACACACACACTTTTCACATATTTATTTGTAAAAAATGTTGAAAACCATTTATCATTTTCCTTCCACTTCAAAATTATGAGCCACTTTGTGTTGGTTTATCACATAAAAAATCCAATAAAATGCATTTATGCTTTTGGTTGTGACATGATAAAATGTGGAAAATTTCAAGGGACTTTTTCAAAGCGCTGTATAAAAGTGCAACACGGGGCAAACACACGCATGTGACCATCATGTGAGGTATGGTTGTGAACGTTGGAGTGAGAGCGATAATTCTTTGGCCATAAATCACTGTTAACACTAAACTGATGACCTGTAAATGCTTTTTAAACATCACCTACAGGGAATTTTGGGCACCATCGTTTCCTGTCATTGCACAGGTATGAGCGATTTTAGGACTTGACATGTTTGGTGTCTCTTTACTCGACGCAACCAATGGGTATAATATTGTGTTTGTAAAATCATTAATCATCACTGTTTATTAAAATCATTTAGACCATTTTTTTCTGAAAATATGCATTTGATAAAAAACTGTGCAAACATTGTGAGACCCCAAAAAAAATTGCAACAACCCCCATTTTATTCTTCAGGGTCTTTGCTTTCAGAAAATATATTTACTTTTTTTTGTTGGGGGGGGGGGGTTTATAGTAATTTCTAGCAAAGGATGCTGATTTGCACACGTGATCAAAAAATGTAAAAATTGCCCCGGTAGGCAAGTGGTTAACCACTTACGGACCGCCGCACACCGATATACATCGGTACTTTGAAGAGGAACATCGTTGTTATGGCATCAGCTAGCTGCTACAACCCCGGTATCCTCTTCTTCAGCGGGCGGTCTGCTTTCCGATAATAGTGGTCTAAGGTGTGGATTTGCTGCAAGATCACTTTTATCGGCGGCGGGAGAGGGCCCTCCCCCCTCCCGCCTCGCTCCGGTGCCCTCCGCCGCTAACCAGTGCCGTAGGCAGCGGCGGAGGCGATCGCGTCCTAGCTGGGTATGGAGACGAATGAGGGGAAGATGGCCCCCACCCGTCTCCATAACTTTGCAGGGTGGAAGCGACGTCAAAACGTCACTTCCTCCCATAGCTCTTAAAGGGCCATTTTTTATTAATTTTTTATTGCATTTTAGTGTAAATATGAGATCTGAGGTCTTTTTGACCCCAAATCTCATATTTAAGAGGTCCTGTCATGTTTTTTTTTTTTCTATTATAAGGGATGCTTACATTCCTTGTAATAGGAATAAAAGTGACATTTTTTTTTTTTTTTAAAGAACAGTGTAAAAATAAAAAATAAAAGGTAAAATCAATAAGAAAAAAAAAAAATTTAAACGCGCCCCGTCCTGCCGAGCTCGCATGCAGAAGCGAACGCATACGTGAGTAGCGCCTGCATATGAAAACGGTGGTCAAACCACACATGTGAGGTATCGCCGCGAATGGTAGAGCAAGAGCAATAATTCTAGACCCTGGACCTCCTCTGTAACACCAAACAAGCAACCTGTAGAATTTTTAAACGTCGCCTATGGAGATTTTTAAGGGTAAAAGTTTGTCGCCATTCCGCGAGAGGGCGCAATTTTGAAGCATGACATGTTGGGTATCAATTTACTCGGCGTAAAATTATCTTTCACAACATAAAAAAAAAAAAAAATTGGTCTGACTTTACTGTTGTCTTATTTTTTGATGAAAAAAAAGTGTATTTTTTCCCCAAAAAAGTGCGCTTGTAAGACCGCTGCGCAAATACGGTGCGACAAAAAGTATTGCAATGACCGCCATTTTATTCTGTAGGGTGTTAGAAAAAAAAATGTATAATGTTTGGGGGTTCTAAGTCATTTTCTAGCAAAAAAAAACAAACTGTTTTTAACTTGTAAACAACAAATCTCAGAAAGGGGCTCGGTCCTTATGTGGTTAAGGAACAGGACGCGCAGCATTTTTCTGGGTTCAGGTGAGTTTGAAATGAATGGTTAATGTATAACAGAACAGGGCTTTCCTTTATGTATATATTGTGTGTACAAAAGAAAAAAAAATGTTTTCAAATGCACAAACACGCCTAAAATATCTGCAGTAACGAACATCAGTAAGACACAATACCGCGTGCGTCCAGGAGTGGGCGGGCCCAATCCTTAGCGAGATGGAAGCTTTTTTTTATATTGATTGGTCTCTGGTTGGTCAGGGACTCTACCAAGGACTGAGGCTTCCCTCAACATGCAGAAGGACGGAGAGGGCGACTTTTGCCTTTTTTACTGTTTTTCTTCCAAAGACTTTCAGGATACTTATGGCCTCATGTACGCCGGGCATGTGCACGGTGCAGCGAGCATTATTAATAGACATGTGCAATTTGTTTAGTTTCCAAATTTGTTTAACAAATTTTGGCAAATTTGTCAATTTCCGAATTTCCGAATTTTTAAATTTCCGAAATTTCGAATTTCAAATTTATGAATTTTTGAATTTCTGAATTTTCATATTTCAAATTTCCGAATTTCCGAAATTCTGAATTTTCAAATTTCCAAATTTCGGAAATTTGGATTTCCTGAATTTTCAAATTTCCAAACTTCTGAATTTCTGAATCTTCAAATTTCCGAATTTCTGAATTTCAAATTTCAAATTTCTGAATTTCCAAAATTTCAAATTTCCAAATTTCCGGAACTCGGAAATTCGGAAATTTGGATTTCCGAATTTTGAGAACTCAGAATTTCCGAATTTTTGGGCATGTGCACGGTGCAGCGAGCATTATTAACGTTAAAGGCAGTACGCGCCAAAAGACGAACGTTCAGAATGTAAGTGGTCTGCATTCCAAGCATTCGTCCCGGGGCGCATCCTGCCCAGAATATTAAGGGCTCGTTCACGTCATAAGGTGCGTCCGAGTGTGTGCGTCTTGGGAAGCCCTTTAACTGCTTCTGGACCACCCCTGTGTACATTTACTGCAGCAGGGCGGCCCTTCAGCACAAAATCACTTACCTGTACTTGATTTTGTTTGCCGGGTCAGGGGGCGTGTGCGCACGCGCGCGCGTCGCTGGCGACCCGGCTGGACACAGCAGGAGTAGGGTTGTCACCTGTCAAGGATTCACAACATACAAAGCCATTCACAGCTCTGCCCCGACCTACATCACCAATCTTGTCTCCAAATATCACCCAAATCGTCCTCTCCGCTCTTCTCAAGACCTCCTACGCTCAAGCTCTCTCTCATCTCCTCCTCCCATGCTCGTCTCCAGAATTTCTCCAGAGCCTCTCCCGTCCTCTGGAACTCGCTACCTCCACCCGTCCGGCTATCCCCTACTCTTGCTACCTTCAGGCGCTTTTATCGGCGGCGGGAGAGGGGGCGAATCCGCCGCAGAGACCACTATTATTGGAAACCGGACCGCCGGCCGAAGAAGAGGATACCGGGGTTATGGCAGCTAGCTACTGCCATAATAACGATGTTCCTCTTCTAAGTAAGTACGTATATCCGTGTGCGGCGGTCCGGACGTGGTTAATAATGTATTTCTTTATAGACGTTTAAGGTCAATTCCTCCTGAAGAAGCAAATATTTTTGCAGGAAAACATGTTGCGGATCTCGCTCGGACCTACATCTTTTTCGAGTCCCCACTATCACACTGTCTAGTCTGTACTATTTTCTCATAGTATGCAATAACCCTTTTACATATTGTTGTAATAAACGGTTCTCAATTTTTTTGTTCTTCTCAAATAATTTAATAATTTTATACTTACCTTGTCTATTCCCTGGGTACCGAGAAAGTCTATAAAAAATGTCCTGTTGTTGTGGGGCATTTTATTTGGAGTAGCCCCTGATATCCCCTGATCCCTCATCACTTTAAGCTGAAGGATGATGGTTCCTGCCCCTATCTTTACATACCCTTCAGATTGAGGCCATTATTCCATATGCAGTGCAAGGAGGCAGGAGCTCATCTGTCTGCTGCTTCTCCTTTCACTGTCCAATCACAGGATAGGGGAGGGAGAAGACCTGTAAGAGTAGGTCTTCTCCTCTGTCAGACAGGACTGCATTGTGGGGCAGAGGAGTGTGAATCTCAGGAATGGATTAACCCCACCGCCGCATGTCGGCAGAATGGCACAGGTGGGCAAAAGGGCGTACAGGTACGTCCCCTTTAAGATGCGGCATTGTTGGTGCGCACGCCCTCACCACGTGCTCCGAAGTCTGCCGGGTGCCCACGATCGTGTCACGGAGTGGAAGAACGGGGAGATGCCTATGTAAAAAAGGCATTTCCCTGTTCTGCCTAGTGACATGACAGAGATCTACTGCTCCCTGTCATCGGAAGCGGTGATCGCTGTCATGTCAGTGGAAGCCCCTCCCCCCCAGTTAGAATCACTCCATAGGATACACTTAACCCCTTGATCGCCCCCTAGTGGTTAACTCCTTCCCTGCCAGTGTAATTTACACAGTAATCAGTGCATTTTTATAGCACTGATCGCTGTATAAATGACAATGGTCCCAAAACGGTGTGAAAAGTGTCCGATGTGTCCGCCATAATGTCGCAGTCCCGATAAAAAACGCAGCTCGAAGTCATTACTAGTAAAAAAAAAAAATAATAATAAAAAAGCCATAAAACTATCCCCTATTTTGTAGACACTATAACTTTTGCGCAAACCAATCAATATACGCTTATTGCGATTTTTTTTTTTTTTTTTACCAAAAATATGTAGAATACGTATCGGCCTAAACTGAGGAAAATAACAGTTTCTTTTATATATTTTTGGGGGATATTTATTATAGCAAAAAGTAAAAAATATTGAGTTTTTTTCAAAATTGTCGCTCTTTTTTGTTTATAGCGCTATAAAATAAAAACCGCAGAGGTGATCAAATACCAACAAAAGAAAGCTCTATTTGTGGGGGAAAAAGGACGTCAATTTCGTTCGGGTGCACCGTCGCACGACCGCGCAATTGTCAGTTAAAGCGACGCAGTGCCGAATCGCAAAAAGTGCTCTGGTCAGGAAGGGGGTAAATCCTTCTGGGGCTGAAGTGGTTAAAGGACCAGGCCTATTGTTAGTACATTGCAGACTGGCACATCATGGCGGCAAATGGATTCATAATGGAAATGTCCATCCACACTGACGGTCCCATATGAGAAGGGCAACAAAGACACCAACCTAAGATACTGACCAAAAACGGTGAACCCTTCCCAATGCCGCCCCCCGAAATGATCACATCTTCTAACCCAGCCAATCAGAGGTCGGGGCAGTTCATACATGGGCCTAAGAAGGTCCACCAGATCATCTGCACATGTATGGACTTCCTATAAGATTTGTGGTATTGAAGCATTTCTGCTTATTTATTCCACTGGAAGCGGAGAATGTGAATAGAATGCAGTGCGGACTGTGATTGCTGGAGGGGGGGAATTCCTCCTTCTGTTATCACTGTGCACAAGGCAATCACACAAGGGCCCCCGGGGACTTTTTTTGACACTTTTTGGTTTTCATGTAACAATCAGTATTTTTTTGCTAAGAAATTACTTAGAAGCATTACATATTTTTTTTTTTTTAAGCAGAGGCCCTAGAGAATAAATTGGTGGGTGTTGCAATTTTTTTTTCAGGTCAAATGGTATTTGTGTAGAGTTTTTTTTCAAATGTAGGTTTTTTGGGGGGAAAAAAAATACACTTTTTTTAATTTTAATGCAAAAAACACAATACAAACCCCATTTTTTTTTTTGGTAAAATATAAATGACGATGTTACGCAGAGTAAATAGATACCTGATATGTCAAGCTTAAAAATTGTGCACGCCCGTGCAACGGCGACAAATGACGTAAATTGTAAAACCGCATCTTATAAAACAACCCGTTCAGTTTAACCACTTGCCGACCAGCCGCCACCAAAAGTAAGCTCTATTTGTGGGGGGGGGGGGGGGGGGGGGGAGGACGTCAATTTTGTTTGGGTACGACTTCGCAACAACCGCGCAATTGTCAGTTAAAGCGGCGCAGTGCCGAATCGCAAAAAAAATGGCCTGATCAGGAAGGGGGCAAATCCTTACGGTCCTTAAGTGGTTAAAATAGAAATGAAACGCAAAACATCTGTGTGTGTGTGTATGTATATATATATATATATATATATATATATATATATATATATATATAAAAATAAAATAAATTGTATATATATATATATATATCTATATGAAAATATATAACGGACAGGGATGAAGTCCAGAAAAGGAACAGTGTGGAAGCGGTCCAGAAGAAGGACGGAAGGGACGAGGTCCAGAAAAGGGACAGAGGGGATGAGGTCCAGAAGAAGGATGGAAGGGATGAAGTCCAGAAAAGGAACAGTGTGGAAGCGGTCCAGAAGAAGGACGGAAGGTATGAGGTCCAGAAAAGGGACAGAGGGGATGAGGTCCAGAAGAAGGACGGAAGGTATGAGGTCCAGAAAAGGGACAGAGGGGATGAGGTCCAGAAGAAGGATGGAAGGGACGAGGTCCAGAAAAGGGACAGAGGGGATGAGGTCCAGAAGAAGGATGGAAGGGATGAAGTCCAGAAAAGGAACAGTGTGGAAGCGGTCCAGAAGAAGGACGGAAGGGACGAGGTCCAGAAAAGGGACAGAGGGGATGAGGTCCAGTAGAAGGACGGAAGGTATGAGGTCCAGAAAAGGGACAGAGGGGATGAGGTCCAGTAGAAGGACGGAAGGTATGAGGTCCAGAAAAGGGACAGAGGGGATGAGGTCCAGAAGAAGGACGGAAGGTATGAGGTCCAGAAAAGGGACAGTGGGGATGAGGTCCAGAAGAAGGACGGAAGGTATGAGGTCCAGAAAAGGGACAGAGGGGATGAGGTCCAGAAGAAGGACGGAAGGGGTGAGGTCCAGAAAAGGGACAGAGGGGATGAGGTCCAGAAGAAGGACGGAAGGTATGAGGTCCAGAAAAGGGACAGAGGGGATGAGGTCCAGAAGAAGGACGGAAGGGGTGAGGTCCAGAAAAGGGACAGAGGGGATGAGGTCCAGTAGAAGGACGGAAGGTATGAGGTCCAGAAAAGGGACAGAGGGGATGAGGTCCAGTAGAAGGACGGAAGGTATGAGGTCCAGAAAAGGGACAGAGGGGATGAGGTCCAGAAGAAGGACGGAAGGGACGAGGTCCAGAAAAGGGACAGAGGGGATGAGGTCCAGTAGAAGGACGGAAGGTATGAGGTCCAGAAAAGGGACAGAGGGGATGAGGTCCAGTAGAAGGACGGAAGGTATGAGGTCCAGAAAAGGGACAGAGGGGATGAGGTCCAGAAGAAGGACGGAAGGTATGAGGTCCAGAAAAGGGACAGTGGGGATGAGGTCCAGAAGAAGGACGGAAGGTATGAGGTCCAGAAAAGGGACAGAGGGGATGAGGTCCAGAAGAAGGACGGAAGGTATGAGGTCCAGAAAAGGGACAGAGGGGATGAGGTCCAGAAGAAGGACGGAAGGGGTGAGGTCCAGAAAAGGGACAGAGGGGATGAGGTCCAGTAGAAGGACGGAAGGTATGAGGTCCAGAAAAGGGACAGAGGGGATGAGGTCCAGAAGAAGGACGGAAGGGGTGAGGTCCAGAAAAGGGACAGAGGGGATGAGGTCCAGAAGAAGGATGGAAGGTATGAGGTCCAGAAAAGGGACAGAGGGGATGAGGTCCAGAAGAAGGACGGAAGGGACGAGGTCCAGAAAAGGGACAGAGGGGATGAGGTCCAGTAGAAGGACGGAAGGTATGAGGTCCAGAAAAGGGACAGAGGGGATGAGGTCCAGTAGAAGGACGGAAGGTATGAGGTCCAGAAAAGGGACAGAGGGGATGAGGTCCAGAAGAAGGACGGAAGGTATGAGGTCCAGAAAAGGGACAGTGGGGATGAGGTCCAGAAGAAGGACGGAAGGTATGAGGTCCAGAAAAGGGACAGAGGGGATGAGGTCCAGAAGAAGGACGGAAGGTATGAGGTCCAGAAAAGGGACAGAGGGGATGAGGTCCAGAAGAAGGACGGAAGGGGTGAGGTCCAGAAAAGGGACAGAGGGGATGAGGTCCAGAAGAAGGACGGAAGGGGTGAGGTCCAGAAAAGGGACAGAGGGGATGAGGTCCAGAAGAAGGACGGAAGGGGTGAGGTCCAGAAAAGGGACAGAGGGGATGAGGTCCAGAAGAAGGACGGAAGGGGTGAGGTCCAGAAAAGGGACAGAGGGGATGAGGTCCAGAAGAAGGACGGAAGGGGTGAGGTCCAGAAAAGGGACAGAGGGGATGAGGTCCAGAAGAAGGACGGAAGGTATGAGGTCCAGAAAAGGGACAGAGGGGATGAGGTCCAGAAGAAGGACGGAAGGGGTGAGGTCCAGAAAAGGGACAGAGGGGATGAGGTCCAGTAGAAGGACGGAAGGTATGAGGTCCAGAAAAGGGACAGAGGGGATGAGGTCCAGAAGAAGGACGGAAGGTATGAGGTCCAGAAAAGGGACAGAGGGGATGAGGTCCAGAAGAAGGATGGAAGGTATGAGGTCCAGAAAAGGGACAGAGGGGATGAGGTCCAGAAGAAGGATGGAAGGTATGAGGTCCAGAAAAGGGACAGAGGGGATGAGGTCCAGAAGAAGGATGGAAGGGATGAAGTCCAGAAAAGGAACAGTGTGGAAGCGGTCCAGAAGAAGGACGGAAGGGACGAGGTCCAGAAAAGGGACAGAGGGGATGAGGTCCAGTAGAAGGACGGAAGGTATGAGGTCCAGAAAAGGGACAGAGGGGATGAGGTCCAGTAGAAGGACGGAAGGTATGAGGTCCAGAAAAGGGACAGAGGGGATGAGGTCCAGAAGAAGGACGGAAGGTATGAGGTCCAGAAAAGGGACAGAGGGGATGAGGTCCAGAAGAAGGACGGAAGGTATGAGGTCCAGAAAAGGGACAGAGGGGATGAGGTCCAGAAGAAGGACGGAAGGGGTGAGGTCCAGAAAAGGGACAGAGGGGATGAGGTCCAGAAGAAGGACGGAAGGTATGAGGTCCAGAAAAGGGACAGAGGGGATGAGGTCCAGAAGAAGGACGGAAGGGGTGAGGTCCAGAAAAGGGACAGAGGGGATGAGGTCCAGAAGAAGGACGGAAGGGGTGAGGTCCAGAAAAGGGACAGAGGGGATGAGGTCCAGAAGGACAGAAGGGATGAGGTCCAGAGGATGAAAAAAAGGGACCAGGTCCAGAAGAACAGAGGGGCTTGCATTTAGCAGAACAGGAAGGATTGGATTGAGAAGAGAGAAATAGGGAATCTGGTCCAGAAGAAGGACTTGCATCTAGAAGAACAGAGGGGATTGGATCCAAAAGAGAGACAGAGGGTATTGGGTCTAGAAGAGGAACAGAGGTTATTGTATCAGGTCCAGAAGAAGGACAGAAGGATCATGGTAGAGAAATAGAGGCAGAGGGATTCTGTTCTAGAATTGGAACAAAGGGGTTTTGGTCTGAAGAGGGACATAGAGGTCTGGGCCTAGAAGGACAGGGAGGTGGTGGTAGAGGATCAGGAACAGAGGGGTTCTGGTCTAGAACTTAAACAAAGGGGTTCTGGCCTGGAACAAAGGCAGAGGGATAGCGGTAGAGGAAAAAGGGCAGAGGGGTTCTGGTCTAGAAGATGGACAGGCGGCCCCATGAAGTAGAACTCTTACCAGTGTCTGTAGTAGTCCCAGGCACAGTCCTGGTCGGTATGGTCAGATGGGACAATCCTGAGCTCAGACAATCCTGGGACTCACAGGCTGCATTATCAGAATAAAGTACCACAAGGTCAGCAGGGTGCTTGGTCCTACCAGTCCCCGAGAAGTGACATCAGTCACACTGTCACATAATGCAGCCTCTGCCAAAAAGTGACAATGAGCAGAATTTCTTCTTTTCTTTTGTTTTTTGTTTTGTTTCCCATTTATTCTGCTGACTCTTTTCATCTCCCGGAAACAGAGGAATTACAGAGTGACGTTCCTTCCTCCGCTGCCCACACGCTGACAACAATCTACCACATTGACAGTCTACTGTACACTTAAAGGGGAACTCTAGCCAAAGTCTGAGGGAGCATTAGGACCTCTTCCAGGATTAGGGGGGGAGGAACCATGGTGACCCATCGACACCCCAAGTGTTTTCCAATGAAATTCGGGGCACCACACATTTTAAAAGGCAGACAGAACTGATACTTTGTATGTAGATTAGCGCTATTTATATAAAAGAATCATTTGCGAAACCTGTAATTCTTGGAAATAATGTTCTATCGACACAAAGTTCCATTGGTCCCGCAAACAACTTATATGGGTTCATTTTGGCATGAAGAGTTTTCAGCGAATTGGCGCAGTTTTGGCGAAATTCGTTGGAGTGAAGAAGGATTAGAACCCCTGCTGTTTTTGTTACACATTTTTTCACAAAACAAGTGCGTGTTTTTTTGCTGCATTTGGGCTGCTATTAATATTGAATGGCAACGCAAGTATGGCGGGAGTTTTTCGGGTGATTTGTAGACACACGCAATATTGCGCTTTTACATGCATTTGTGTAACGCTTAAGTTTGAATGCAGCTTGCTTTGGAGGTATTTTATCTCACTTCCTGTAGTGGATATAAGACAGGAAGTGAAGGCAAATCTCCCAAATGGGACACAACTGTCAAAAAAAACCTCCCACAGAGGTTATAACCCTCCCATACTCTCTCCAAAATGGGAAAAAAATGCCTTTACTTCTACTATAAGGTTTTTTTCTGTGTTTTTGTGGGGGGACCCTATAATATTCTGCTACACCCACACTGCAATATCCTGATATACCCGCACTGTGATATCCTGATATACCAACACTGTGATATCCTGATATACCAACACTGTGATATCCTGATATACCAACACTGTGATATCCTGATATACCCGCACTGTGATATCCTGATATACCCGCACTGTGATATCCTCCTGATATACCAACACTGTGATATCCTCATATACCCGCACTGTGATATCCCGATATACCCGCACAGTGATATCCTGATATACCCGCACTGTGATATCCTCCTGATATACCCGCACTGTGATATCCTGATATACCCGCACTGTGATATCCTGATATACCCGCACTGTGATATCCTGATATACCCGCACTGTGATATCCTGATATACCCGCACAGTGATATCCTGATATACCCGCACTGTGATATCCTCCTGATATACCCGCACTGTGATATCCTGATATACCCGCACTGTGATATCCTGATATACCCGCACTGTGATATCCTGATATACCCGCACTGTGATATCCTGATATACCCGCACTGTGATATCCTGATATACCTGCATTGTGATCTCCAAAATGGAAAAAAATGCCTTTACTTCTACTTAAGGTTTTTTTTCTGTGTTTTTTCAGGGTGGTCTTTTAAGGGACCCTGTAATATCCTGCTACACCCACCCTGCGATATCCTGATATACCCGCACTGCGGTCCCCCCAGATAATCTCCCAACCCCAGTCCCCCCCAGATAATCTCCCAACCCTTGTCCCCCCAGATAATATCCCAACCCCGGTCCCCCCAGATAATATCCCAACCCTGGTCCCCCCAGATAATCTCCCAACCCTGGTCCCCCCAGATAATCTCCCAACCCTTGTCCCCCCAGATAATCTCCCAACCCCGGTCCCCCCAGATAATCTCCCAACCCTGGTCCCCCCAGATAATCTCCCAACCCCGGTCCCCCCAGATAATCTCCCAACCGCAGTCCCCCCAGATAATCTCCCAACCCCGGCTCCCCCAGATAATCTCCCAACCTCGGTCCCCCCAGATATTCTCTCAGCCCCGGTCCCCCCAGATAATATCCCAACCCTGGTCCCCCCAGATAATCTCCCAACCCTTGTCCCCCCAGATAATCTCCCAACCCCAGTCCCCCCAGATAATCTCCCAACCCCGGTCCCCCCAGATAATATCCCAACCCTGGTCCCCCCAGATAATCTCCCAACCCCGGTCCCCCCAGATAATCTCCCAACCGCAGTCCCCCCAGATAATCTCCCAACCCCGGTCCCCCCAGATAATCTCCCAACCTCGGTCCCCCCAGATATTCTCTCAGCCCCGGTCCCCCCAGATAATCTCCCAACCCCGGTCCCCCCAGATAATATCCCAACCCCGGTCCCCCCAGATAATCTCCCAACCCCAGTCCCCCCAGATAATCTCCCAACCCCAGTCCCCCCAGATAATCTCTTAACCCCGGTCCCCCCAGATAATCTCCCGACCCCGGTCCCCCTAGATAATCTCCCAACCTCGGTCCCCCCAGATAATTTCCCAACCCCGGTCCCCCTAGATAATCTCCCAACCCCAGTCCCCCCAGATAATCTCCCAACCCCGGTCCCCCCAGATAATCTCCCAACCCCGGTCCCCTCAGATAATCTCCCAACCCCGGTCCCCCCCCAGATAATCTCCCAACCCCAGTCCCTCCAGATAATCTCCCAACCCCGGTCCCCCTAGATAATCTCCCAATCCCAGCCCCCCCCCCCCCAGATAATCTCCCAACCCCGGTCCCCCCTGATAATCTCCCAACTCCGGTCCCCCCAGATAATCTCCCAACCCTGGTCCCCCCAGATAATCTCCCAACCCCAGTCCCCCTAGATAATCTCCCAAATCCAGCCCCCCCCAGATAATCTCCCAACCCTGGTCCCCCCAGATAATCTCCCAATCCTGGTCCCCCCAGATAATCTCCCAACCCCAGTCCTCCCCAGATAATCTCCCAACCCCGGTCCCCACAGATAATCTCCCAACCCCGGTCCCCCCAGATAATCTCCCAACCCCAGTCCCCCCCAGATAATCTCCCAACCCTGGTCCCCCTAGATAATCTCCCAACCCGGTCCCCCCAGATAATCTCCCAACCCCAGTCCCCCACAGATAATCTCCCAACCCCGGTCCCCCCCAGATAATCTCCCAACCCCGGTCCCCCCCAGATAATCTCCCAACCCCAGTCCCCCCCCAGATAATCTCCCAACCCCGGTCCCCCCAGATAATCTCCCAACCCCAGTCCCCCCCAGATAATCTCCCAACCCCGGTCCCCCCCAGATAATCTCCCAACCCCGGTCCCCCCAGATAATCTCCCAACCCCGGTCCTCCCAGAAAATCTCCCAACCCCGGTCCCCCCAGATAATCTCCCAACCCCGGTCCTCCTAGATAATCTCCCAAACCCCGGTCCCCCCAGATAATCTCCCATCCCATGCCTTAAAGTTTCTCACAGTTCAGGACCCACGGTCTCTAACCAGCCTTTCCAAATAGCCTTGAATTTCCCTAGGCATCCTCTATGTAGGAAAATTAATTTCTCTTTCAATACTACCTCTTTTATTCGGGTTCTCTATTCTTCCACTGTGGGTGGATATATGGATATCCATTTCTGCGCTATTAGTTTCCATGCCTGGAACAACCTTCTCACTATTGTAACACATTTTCCGATATATTAGATTCCTCTATTATATTTAACAGACACAATCCAGGATCCAGTGATAGTTTAATTCGGAGCACATTATTAATAGTCTCCATTATATTTTGCCGGTATCGATGGAGTTTTGGACATCTCTTCTCTGGTAAGGTGTTATATTTTCATCAGCTTTTTCTTCCTCATTGTTGTGCTCTGATCTCCTTTCCTGTTACTGAAAATACTTTTCTGTTGAAGTTCAGGCAAACATTGAGATTTTCCCGGCATCTCTGATAAGGGTGCCCCCCGTGTTGTTCTTTTATGTTTTTCTTTAAGCATCTTCCAGATACCTGCATGATTTCCATTAGAAGAGGCCTGACAGCACTGTGTGCACCCCCTACAGTGAGGATAGGAGGAGGCAGGGCTGTTGCTAGGTGGGAAAAAGTCCTGGCATTATGGGGGTTATTTTTACTTGCTAGTTGCTGCCTGTCTCACCAGTGCCCATCAATGAAGCCTCACCAATCCTCATCAATGCAGCCTCACCAATCCTCATGAATGCAGCCTCACCAGTGCCCATCAATGCAGCCTGATCAGTGACCATCAACGCAGCCTCACCAGTGCCCATCAATGCAGCCTCACCAGTGCCCATCAATGCAGTCTGATGAGTGCTTATCAACGCAGTCTCACCAATACCCATCAATGCAGCCTCACCAGTGCCCATCAATGTAGCCTGACCAATCCCCATCAATGCAGCCTCACCAGTGCCCATCAGTGCAGCCTGATCAGTGCCCTTTAATGCAGCCGCACCAGTGCCCATCAATGCAGCCTCACCAGTGCCCATCAATGCAGCCTGATCAGTGCCCATCAATGTGGCCTCACCAGTGTCCATCAATGCAGCCTCACCAATCCCCATCAATGCAGCTTCACCAGTGCCAATCAGAGCAGCCTGATCAGTGCCCATCAACGTGGCCTCACCAGTGCCCATCAACGCGGCCTCACCAATACCCATCAATGCAGCCTCACCAATGCCCATCAATGCAGCCTCACCAGTGCCCATCAAGGCAGCCTCACCAGTGCCCACCAATGCAGCCTGATCAGTGCCCATCAACGCAGCCTCACCAATACCCCTCAAAGCAGCCTTACCAGTGCCCATCAATATAACCTCACCAATCCCCATCAATGCAGCCTCACCAATCCCCATCAATGCAGCCTCACCAGTGCCCATCAGTGCAGCCTGATCAGAGCCCATCAATGCAGCCTCACCAGTGCCCATCAATGCAGCCTCACCAGTGCCTATCAATGCAGCCTCACCAATCCCCATCAATGCAGCCTGATCAGTGCCCATCAATGCAGACTCACCAATCCTCATCAATGCAGCCCCACCAGTGCCCATTAATGCAGCCTGATCAGTGCCCATCAATGCGGCCTCACCATTGCCCATCAATGCAGCCTGATCAGTGCCCATCAATGCAGCCTCACCAATCCCCATCAATGCAGCCTAAACAGTGCCCATGAATGCAGCCTCACCAGTGCCCATCAATGCAGCCTGATCAGTGCCCATCAACGTGGCCTCACCAGTGCCCATCGATGCAGCCTGATCAGTGCCCATCAGCGTGGCCTCACCAGTGCCCATCAATGCAGCCTCACCAATCCCCATCAATGCAGCCTCACCAGTGCCCATCAATGCAGCCTGATCATTGCCCATCAACGCGGCCTCACCAGTGCCCATCAATGCAGCCTCACCATCCCCCATCAATGCAGCCTCACCAGTGCCCATCAATGCAGCCTGATCATTGCCCATCAACGCGGCCTCACCAATCCCCATCAATGTAGCCTCACCAGTGCCCATTTCCCATCAATGCAATCCCACCAGTGCCCATCAATGCAGCCTCACCAGTGCCCATCAATGCAGCCTCACCAATCCCCATCAATGCAGCATCACCAGTGCCCATTAGTGCAGCCTTACCAGTGCCCATCAATGCAGCCTCACCGATCCCCATCAATGCAGCCTTATTAGTGCTCATCAATGCAACCTCACCAATCCTCATCAATGCAGCCTCACCAGTGCCCATCAATGCAACCTCACCAATCCCCATCAATGCAGCCTCACCAGTGCCCATCAATGCAGCCTGATAATTGCCCATCAAAGCAGGCCTCACCAGTGCCCATCAATGCAGCCTCACCAATCCCCATCAATGCAGCCTCACCAGTGCCCATCAATGCAGCCTGATCATTGCCCATTAACGTGGCCTCACCAATCCCCAACAATGTAGCCTCACCAGTGCCCATTTCCCATTGATGCAATCTCACCAGTGCCCATCAATGCAGCCTCACCAGTGCCCATCAATGCAGGCTCACCAATCCCCATCAATGCAGCCTGATCAGTGCCCATCAATGCAGCCTCACCAATCCTCATCAATGCAGTGTCACCAGTGCCCATTAGTGCAGCCTGATCGGTGCCCATCAATGCAGTCTCACCAGTGCCCATCAATGCAACCTCACCAATCCCCATCAATGCAGCCTGATTAGTACTCATCAATGCAGCCTCACCAATCCTTATTAATGCAGCCTCACCAGTGCCCATCAATGCAGCCTGATCAGTGCCCATCAACGCGGCGTCACCAGTGCCCATCAATGCAACCTCACCAATCCCCATCAATGCAGCCTCACCAGTGCCCATCAATGCAGCCTGATCATTGACTATCAACGTGGCCTCACCAATACCCATCAATGCAGCCTCACCAGTGCCCATCAGCTCAGCCTCACCAGTGCCCATCAATGCAGCCTCATAAGTGCCCATCAATGCAGCCTGATCAGTGCCCATCAGCTCACCCTCAGTAGTGCCCATCAATACAGCCTTGCCAGTGCCCATCAGTGCAGCCTTGCCAGTGCCAATCAGCTCAGCCTTACGTGTGCCCATCAATACAGCCTGATCAGTGCCCATCAGCGCAGCCTAGCCAGTGCCCATCAGCACAGCCTTGCTAGTGCATGAGGAGAGGAGAGCCGCCAGTTTACACAGAGCGGGATCTCCTGCTTACCCGGTGTGGCCACACTGTCACACTAAGTTACGGCTCCTATGATGATGTCACACATCCTGGCATTGGACCAGTGTGACATCCATCATAAGAGCTGGTCCAAAGGAGGCGGGACTTCCCAGAGGCGGGTAAGTGGGAGATCCCGCTCTGTGTATTTCGGCGGTGCTAGCCCCCCCTCCCTTCGGAGGAAGCCCTGCACCCCCAGGATCGGCCCTGCAAAGCAGCCCCAGGGCAAGCAGCCTACCAGGAAATCTCCTGCCATCCCGGTAGGCCAGGCTGGCCCTTTATAGCCCCAAGTTCCGGGCCAACCCCAGGCCTTGGGACTCGGGGGTAATAATTATGAATAAGCAATATGAAATCTGGGGCTTTTTGGGGGCCCACTCAGAGCCTTTAACCCCGGTCACCCCACTCCCTATGTCTCCTATGGGTGGAGGGACACGCTACTATACACGTCCAGATCGCTCACTATACACGTCCAGATCGCTCACTATACACGTCCAGATCGCTCACTATACACGTCCAGATCACTCACTATACACATCCAGATCACTCACTATACACATCCAGATCACTCACTATACACGTCCAGATCACTCACTATACACATCCAGATCACTCACTATACACGTCCAGAACACTCACTATACACGTCCAGATCACTCACTATACACGTCCAGAACACTCACTATACACGTCCAGATCACTCACTATTCACATCCAGATCACTCACTATACACATCTAGATCATACCCCCATTGTGATATCCTGATATTTTTTAGATCTCTTTTCTCTGGTAACTTGTTAGGTTTTCATAACTTTTTCTTCCTCATTGTTGTGCTCTGATCTCCTTTCCTGTTACTGAAAATACTTTTCGTTGGAAGATCAGGCAAACGCTGATAATTTCCCGGCATCTCTGATAAGAGTGGAGCCCCACCTCCCCCCCGGGCGATGTTCTCATATGTTTCTCTTTAAACATGGTCCAGATACCTGCAGGATTTTCTTTAGAAGAGGCCAGGAATGACAGCACTGTGTGCACCCCCTACAGTGAGGATAGGAGGAGGGGAACGCTACTATACACGTCCAGATCACTCGCTATACACGTCCAGATCACTCACTATACACGTCCAGATCACTCACTATACACGTCCAGATCACTCGCTATACACGTCCAGATCACTCACTATACACGTCCAGAACACTCACTATACACGTCCAGATCACTCGCTATACACGTCCAGATCACTCGCTATACATGTCCAGATCACTCACTATACACGTCCAGATCACTCACTATACACGTCCAGAACACTCACTATACACGTCCAGATCACTCGCTATACACGTCCAGATCACTCACTATACACGTCCAGATCACTCGCTATACATGTCCAGATCACTCGCTATACACATCCTGATCACTCACTATACACGTCCAGATCACTCGCTATACACATCCTGATCACTCACTATACATGTCCAGATCACTCACTATACACGTCCAGATCACTCACTATACACGTCCAGATCACTCACTATACACATCCTGATCACTCACTATACACGTCCAGATCACTCACTATACACGTCCAGATCACTCACTATACACGTCCAGATCACTCACTATACACGTCCAGAACACTCACTATACACGTCCAGATCACTCACAATGCACGTCCAGATCACTCACTATACACGTCCAGATCACTCGCTATACACGTCCAGATCACTCGCTATACACGTCCAGATCACTCACTATACACGTCCAGATCACTCACTATACACGTCCAGATCACTCACTATACACGTCCAGATCACTCACTATACACGTCCAGATCACTCACTATACACGTCCAGAACACTCACTATACACGTCCAGATCACTCACAATGCATGTCCAGATCACTCACTATACACGTCCAGATCACTCACTATACACATCCAGATCACTCACTATACACGTCCAGATCACTCACTATACACGTCCAGATCGCTCACTATACACGTCCAGATCACTCGCTATACACGTCCAGATCACTCGCTATACATGTCCAGATCACTCACTATACACGTCCAGATCACTCGCTATACACGTCCAGATCACTCGCTATACACGTCCAGATCACTCACTATACATGTCCAGATCACTCACTATACACGTCCAGATCACTCACTATACACGTCCAGATCACTCGCTATACATGTCCAGATCACTCGCTATACACGTCCAGATCACTCGCTATACACATCCTGATCACTCACTATACACGTCCAGATCACTCACTATACACGTCCAGATCACTCACTATACACGTCCAGAACACTCACTATACACGTCCAGATCACTCACAATGCACGTCCAGATCACTCACTATACACGTCCAGATCACTCACTATACACGTCCAGATCACTCACTATACACGTCCTGATCACTCACTATACACATCCAGATCACTCACTATACACGTCCAGAACACTCACTATACACGTCCAGATCACTCACTATACACGTCCAGAACACTCACTATACACGTCCAGATCACTCACTATACACATCTAGATCATACCCCCATTGTGATATCCTGATATTTTTTAGATCTCTTTTCTCTGGTAACTTGTTAGGTTTTCATAACTTTTTCTTCCTCATTGTTGTGCTCTGATCTCCTTTCCTGTTACTGAAAATACTTTTCGTTGGAAGATCAGGCAAACGCTGATAATTTCCCGGCATCTCTGATAAGAGTGGAGCCCCACCTCCCCCCCGGGCGATGTTCTCATATGTTTCTCTTTAAACATGGTCCAGATACCTGCAGGATTTTCTTTAGAAGAGGCCAGGAATGACAGCACTGTGTGCACCCCCTACAGTGAGGATAGGAGGAGGGGAACGCTACTATACACGTCCAGATCACTCGCTATACACGTCCAGATCACTCACTATACACGTCCAGATCACTCGCTATACATGTCCAGATCACTCGCTATACATGTCCAGATCACTCGCTATACACGTCCAGATCACTCACTATACACGTCCAGAACACTCACTATACACGTCCAGATCACTCGCTATACACGTCCAGATCACTCACTATACACGTCCAGATCACTCGCTATACATGTCCAGATCACTCGCTATACATGTCCAGATCACTCACTATACATGTCCAGATCACTCACTATACACGTCCAGATCACTCACTATACACGTCCAGATCACTCACTATACACATCCTGATCACTCACTATACACGTCCAGATCACTCACTATACACGTCCAGATCACTCGCTATACACGTCCAGATCACTCACTATACACGTCCAGATCACTCACTATACACGTCCAGATCACTCACTATACACGTCCAGATCACTCACTATACACGTCCAGATCACTCACTATACACGTCCAGATCACTCACTATACACGTCCAGATCACTCACTATACACATCCAGATCACTCACTATACACGTCCAGATCACTCACTATACACGTCCAGATCGCTCACTATACACGTCCAGATCACTCGCTATACACGTCCAGATCACTCGCTATACATGTCCAGATCACTCACTATACATGTCCAGATCACTCACTATACACGTCCAGATCACTCACTATACATGTCCAGATCACTCACTATACACGTCCAGATCACTCACTATACACGTCCAGATCACTCGCTATACACGTCCAGATCACTCGCTATACACGTCCAGATCACTCACTATACATGTCCAGATCACTCACTATACACGTCCAGATCACTCACTATACACGTCCAGATCACTCACTATACACGTCCAGATCACTCACTATACACGTCCAGAACACTCACTATACACGTCCAGATCACTCACTATACACGTCCTGATCACTCACTATACACGTCCTGATCACTCACAATGCACGTCCAGATCACTCACTATACACGTCCAGATCACTCACTATACACGTCCAGATCACTCACTATACACGTCCAGATCACTCACTATACACGTCCAGATCACTCACTATACACGTCCAGAACACTCACTATACACGTCCAGATCACTCACTATACACGTCCTGATCACTCACTATACACGTCCAGAACACTCACTATACACGTCCAGATCACTCACTATACACGTCCAGATCACTCACTATACACGTCCAGATCACTCACTATACACGTCCAGATCACTCACTATACACGTCCTGATCACTCACTATACACGTCCTGATCACTCACAATGCACGTCCAGATCACTCACTATACACGTCCAGATCACTCACTATACACGTCCAGATCACTCACTATACACGTCCAGATCACTCACTATACACGTCCAGATCACTCACTATACACATCCAGAACACTCACTATACACGTCCAGATCACTCACTATACACGTCCTGATCACTCACAATGCACGTCCAGATCACTCACTATACACGTCCAGATCACTCGCTATACACGTCCAGAACACTCACTATACACGTCCAGATCACTCACTATACACGTCCAGATCACTCACTATACACGTCCAGATCACTCACTATACACGTCCAGATCGCTCACTATACACGTCCAGATCACTCACTATACACGTCCAGATCGCTCACTATACACGTCCAGATCACTCACTATACACGTCCAGATCACTCACTATACACATCCAGATCACTCACTATACACATCCAGATCACTCACTATACACGTCCAGATCACTCACTATACACGTCCTGATCACTCACTATACACGTCCTGATCACTCACTATACACATCCTGATCACTCACTATACACGTCCAGATCACTCACTATACACATCCAGATCACTCACTATACACGTCCTGATCACTCACTATACACGTCCAGATCACTCACTATACACGTCCAGATCACTCGCTATACACATCCTGATCACTCACTATACACGTCCAGATCACTCGCTATACACGTCCAGATCACTCACTATACACGTCCAGATCACTCACTATACACGTCCAGATCACTCACTATACACATCCAGATCACTCACTATACACGTCCAGATCACTCACTATACACGTCCAGATCACTCACTATACACATCCAGATCACTCACTATACACGTCCAGATCACTCACTATACACGTCCAGATCGCTCACTATACACGTCCAGATCACTCACTATACACGTCCAGATCACTCACTATACACGTCCAGATCACTCACTATACACGTCCAGATCACTCACTATACACATCCAGATCACTCACTATACACGTCCAGATCACTCACTATACACGTCCAGATCACTCGCTATACACGTGCAGATCACTCGCTATACACGTCCAGATCACTCGCTATACACGTCCAGATCACTCGCTATACACGTCCAGATCACTCACTATACACGTCCAGATCACTCACTATACACGTCCAGATCACTCGCTATACACGTCCAGATCACTCGCTATACACGTCCAGATCACTCACTATACACGTCCAGATCACTCACTATACACGTCCAGATCACTCACTATACACGTCCAGATCACTCACTATACACGTCCAGATCGCTCACTATACACGTCCAGATCACTCACTATACACGTCCAGATCACTCACTATACACGTCCAGATCGCTCACTATACACGTCCAGATCGCTCACTATACACATCCAGATCACTCACTATACACGTCCAGATCGCTCACTATACACGTCCAGATCACTCACTATACACGTCCAGATCACTCACTATACACGTCCAGATCGCTCACTATACACGTCCAGATCGCTCACTATACACGTCCAGATCACTCACTATACACGTCCAGATCACTCACTATACACGTCCAGATCACTCACTATACACGTCCAGATCACTCACTATACACGTCCAGATCACTCACTATACACGTCCAGATCACTCACTATACACGTCCAGATCACTCACTATACACGTCCAGATCACTCACTATACACGTCCAGATCGCTCACTATACACGTCCAGATCACTCACTATACACGTCCAGATCACTCACTATACACATCCAGATCACTCACTATACACGTCCAGATCACTCACTATACACGTCCAGATCACTCACTATACACGTCCAGATCGCTCACTATACACGTCCAGATCACTCACTATACACGTCCAGATCACTCGCTATACACGTCCAGATCACTCACTATACACATCCAGATCACTCACTATACACGTCCAGATCACTCACTATACACGTCCAGATCACTCGCTATACACGTCCAGATCACTCGCTATACACGTCCAGATCACTCGCTATACACGTCCTGATCACTCACTATACACGTCCAGATCACTCGCTATACACATCCAGATCACTCGCTATACACATCCAGATCACTCGCTATACACGTCCAGATCACTCGCTATACACGTCCTGATCACTCACTATACACGTCCAGATCACTCACTATACACGTCCAGATCACTCACTATACACGTCCAGATCACTCACTATACACGTCCAGATCACTCGCTATACACATCCAGATCACTCGCTATACACGTCCAGATCACTCACTATACACGTCCAGATCACTCACTATACACGTCCAGATCACTCACTATACACGTCCAGATCACTCACTATACACGTCCAGATCACTCGCTATACACGTCCAGATCACTCACTATACACATCCAGATCACTCACTATACACGTCCAGATCACTCACTATACACGTCCAGATCACTCACTATACACGTCCAGATCACTCACTATACACGTCCAGATCACTCGCTATACACATCCAGATCACTCGCTATACACGTCCAGATCACTCACTATACACGTCCAGATCACTCGCTATACACGTCCAGATCACTCACTATACACGTCCAGATCACTCACTATACACGTCCAGATCACTCACTATACACGTCCAGATCACTCACTATACACGTCCAGATCACTCACTATACACGTCCAGATCACTCACTATACACATCCAGATCACTCGCTATACACGTCCAGATCACTCACTATACACGTCCAGATCACTCACTATACACATCCTGATCACTCACTATACACGTCCAGATCACTCACTATACACATCCTGATCACTCACTATACACATCCAGATCACTCACTATACACGTCCAGATCACTCACTATACACGTCCAGATCACTCACTATACACATCCTGATCACTCACTATACACGTCCAGATCACTCGCTATACACGTCCAGATCACTCACTATACACGTCCAGATCACTCACTATACACGTCCAGATCACTCACTATACACGTCCAGATCACTCACTATACACGTCCAGATCACTCGCTATACACATCCTGATCACTCACTATACACGTCCAGATCACTCGCTATACACGTCCAGATCACTCGCTATACACGTCCAGATCACTCACTATACACGTCCAGATCACTCACTATACACGTCCAGATCACTCACTATACACGTCCAGATCACTCGCTATACACATCCAGATCACTCACTATACACGTCCTGATCACTCACTATACACGTCCAGATCACTCGCTATACACATCCAGATCACTCACTATACACGTCCAGATCACTCACTATACACGTCCAGATCACTCACTATACACGTCCAGATCACTCGCTATACACATCCAGATCACTCACTATACACGTCCAGATCACTCACTATACACGTCCAGATCACTCACTATACACGTCCAGATCACTCACTATACACGTCCAGATCACTCACTATACACATCCTGATCACTCACTATACACGTCCAGATCGCTCGCTATACACGTCCAGATCACTCACTATACACGTCCAGATCACTCACTATACACGTCCAGATCACTCACTATACACGTCCAGATCACTCACTATACACGTCCAGATCACTCGCTATACACATCCTGATCACTCACTATACACGTCCAGATCACTCGCTATACACGTCCAGATCACTCGCTATACACGTCCAGATCACTCACTATACACGTCCAGATCACTCACTATACACGTCCAGATCACTCACTATACACGTCCAGATCACTCACTATACACGTCCAGATCACTCACTATACACGTCCAGATCACTCGCTATACACGTCCAGATCACTCACTATACACGTCCAGATCACTCGCTATACACATCCTGATCACTCACTATACACGTCCAGATCACTCACTATACACGTCCAGATCACTCACTATACACATCCTGATCACTCACTATACACGTCCAGATCGCTCACTATACACGTCCAGATCACTCACTATACACGTCCAGATCACTCGCTATACACATCCTGATCACTCACTATACACGTCCAGATCACTCACTATACACGTCCAGATCACTCACTATACACGTCCAGATCACTCACTATACACGTCCAGATCACTCACTATACACGTCCAGATCACTCACTATACACGTCCAGATCACTCGCTATACACATCCTGATCACTCACTATACACGTCCAGATCACTCGCTATACACATCCTGATCACTCACAATGCACGTCCAGATCACTCACTATACACGTCCAGATCACTCGCTATACACATCCTGATCACTCACTATACACGTCCAGATCACTCGCTATACACATCCTGATCACTCACTATACACATCCTGATCACTCACTATACACGTCCAGATCACTCGCTATACACGTCCAGATCACTCACTATACACGTCCAGATCACTCGCTATACACGTCCAGATCACTCACTATACACGTCCAGATCACTCACTATACACGTCCAGATCACTCACTATACACGTCCAGATCACTCACTATACACGTCCAGATCACTCACTATACACGTCCAGAACACTCACTATACACGTCCAGATCACTCACTATACACGTCCTGATCACTCACAATGCACGTCCAGATCACTCACTATACACGTCCAGATCACTCACTATACACGTCCAGATCACTCACTATACACGTCCAGATCACTCACTATACACGTCCAGATCACTCACTATACACGTCCAGATCACTCACTATACACGTCCAGATCACTCACTATACACGTCCAGATCACTCACTATACACGTCCAGATCGCTCACTATACACGTCCAGATCACTCACTATACACGTCCTGATCACTCACTATACACATCCAGATCACTCACTATACACGTCCAGATCACTCACTATACACGTCCAGATCACTCACTATACACATCCAGATCACTCGCTATACATGTCCAGATCACTCACTATACACGTCCTGATCACTCACAATGCACGTCCAGATCACTCACTATACACATCCAGATCACTCACTATACACGTCCAGATCACTCACTATACACATCCAGATCACTCACTATACACGTCCAGATCACTCACTATACACGTCCAGATCGCTCACTATACACGTCCAGATCACTCACTATACACATCCAGAACACTCACTATACACGTCCAGATCACTCACTATACACGTCCAGATCACTCACTATACACATCCAGATCACTCACTATACACGTCCAGAACACTCACTATACACATCCAGATCACTCACTATACACGTCCAGATCACTCACTATACACGTCCAGATCACTCACTATACACATCCAGATCACTCACTATACACGTCCAGATCACTCACTATACACGTCCAGATCACTCGCTATACACGTCCAGATCACTCACTATACACGTCCAGATCACTCACTATACACATCCAGATCACTCACTATACACGTCCAGATCACTCGCTATACACGTCCAGATCACTCACTATACACGTCCAGATCACTCGCTATACACGTCCTGATCACTCACTATACACGTCCAGATCACTCGCTATACACGTCCAGATCACTCACTATACACGTCCAGATCACTCGCTATACACGTCCAGATCACTCACTATACACGTCCAGATCACTCGCTATACACATCCTGATCACTCACTATACACGTCCAGATCACTCACTATACACGTCCTGATCACTCACAATGCACGTCCAGATCACTCACTATACACGTCCAGATCACTCACTATACACGTCCAGATCACTCACTATACACGTCCAGATCACTCACTATACACATCCAGATCACTCACTATACACATCCAGATCACTCACTATACACGTCCAGATCACTCGCTATACACATCCTGATCACTCACTATACACGTCCAGATCACTCACTATACACATCCTGATCACTCACTATACACATCCAGATCGCTCGCTATACACGTCCAGATCACTCACTATACACGTCCAGATCACTCACTATACACGTCCAGATCACTCACTATACACGTCCAGATCACTCGCTATACACATCCTGATCACTCACTATACACGTCCAGATCACTCGCTATACACGTCCAGATCACTCGCTATACACGTCCAGATCACTCACTATACACGTCCAGATCACTCACTATACACGTCCAGATCACTCGCTATACACGTCCAGATCACTCACTATACACGTCCAGATCACTCACTATACACGTCCAGATCACTCACTATACACGTCCAGATCACTCACTATACACGTCCAGATCACTCACTATACACGTCCTGATCACTCACTATACACGTCCAGATCACTCACTATACACGTCCAGATCACTCACTATACACATCCTGATCACTCACTATACACGTCCAGATCACTCACTATACACGTCCAGATCACTCACTATACACGTCCAGATCACTCACTATACACGTCCTGATCACTCACTATACACGTCCAGATCACTCACTATACACGTCCAGATCACTCACTATACACGTCCAGATCACTCACTATACACGTCCAGATCACTCGCTATACACGTCCAGATCACTCACTATACACATCCTGATCACTCACTATACACGTCCAGATCACTCACTATACACGTCCAGATCACTCACTATACACGTCCAGATCACTCACTATACACATCCTGATCACTCACTATACACATCCAGATCACTCACTATACACGTCCAGATCACTCACTATACACGTCCAGATCACTCGCTATACACATCCTGATCACTCACTATACACGTCCTGATCACTCACTATACACATCCAGATCACTCACTATACACATCCAGATCACTCGCTATACACGTCCAGATCACTCACTATACACATCCTGATCACTCACTATACACGTCCAGATCGCTCGCTATACACGTCCAGATCACTCACTATACACGTCCAGATCACTCGCTATACACGTCCAGATCACTCACTATACACATCCAGATCACTCACTATACACATCCAGATCACTCACTATACACGTCCAGATCACTCACTATACACGTCCAGATCACTCACTATACACATCCAGATCACTCGCTATACACGTCCAGATCACTCACTATACACATCCTGATCACTCACTATACACGTCCAGATCGCTCGCTATACACGTCCAGATCACTCACTATACACGTCCAGATCACTCACTATACACGTCCAGATCACTCACTATACACGTCCAGATCACTCGCTATACACGTCCAGATCACTCGCTATACACATCCTGATCACTCACTATACACGTCCAGATCACTCGCTATACACGTCCAGATCACTCGCTATACACGTCCAGATCACTCGCTATACACGTCCAGATCACTCACTATACACGTCCAGATCACTCGCTATACACATCCTGATCACTCACTATACACGTCCAGATCACTCGCTATACACGTCCAGATCACTCGCTATACACATCCTGATCACTCACTATACACGTCCAGATCGCTCACTATACACGTCCAGATCACTCACTATACACGTCCAGATCACTCGCTATACACATCCTGATCACTCACTATACACGTCCAGATCACTCGCTATACACATCCTGATCACTCACTATACACGTCCAGATCACTCACTATACACGTCCAGATCACTCGCTATACACATCCTGATCACTCACTATACACGTCCAGATCACTCGCTATACACATCCTGATCACTCACTATACACGTCCAGATCACTCGCTATACACGTCCAGATCACTCGCTATACACGTCCAGATCACTCACTATACACGTCCAGATCACTCGCTATACACGTCCAGATCACTCACTATACACGTCCAGATCACTCGCTATACACATCCTGATCACTCACTATACACGTCCAGATCACTCACTATACACGTCCAGATCACTCACTATACACATCCAGATCACTCACTATACACGTCCAGATCACTCACTATACACATCCTGATCACTCACTATACACGTCCAGATCACTCACTATACACATCCAGATCACTCACTATACACGTCCAGATCACTCACTATACACATCCAGAACACTCACTATACACGTCCAGATCACTCACTATACACGTCCTGATCACTCGCTATACACGTCCAGATCACTCACTATACACGTCCAGATCACTCACTATACACGTCCAGATCACTCACTATACACGTCCAGATCACTCACTATACACGTCCAGATCACTCACTATACACATCCAGATCACTCACTATACACGTCCAGATCACTCACTATACACGTCCAGATCACTCGCTATACACGTCCAGATCACTCACTATACACGTCCAGATCACTCACTATACACATCCAGATCACTCACTATACACGTCCAGATCACTCACTATACACGTCCAGATCACTCACTATACACGTCCTGATCACTCACTATACACGTCCAGATCACTCACTATACACGTCCTGATCACTCACTATACACGTCCTGATCACTCACTATACACGTCCAGATCACTCACTATACACGTCCAGATCACTCACTATACACATCCTGATCACTCACTATACACGTCCAGATCACTCACTATACACGTCCAGATCACTCACTATACACTTCCAGATCACTCACTATACACATCCAGATCACTCACTATACACGTCCAGATCACTCACTATACACGTCCTGATCACTCACTATACACGTCCTGATCACTCACTATACACGTCCAGATCACTCACTATACACGTCCAGATCACTCACTATACACGTCCAGATCACTCACTATACACGTCCTGATCACTCACTATACACGTCCAGATCACTCACTATACACGTCCAGATCACTCACTATACACGTCCAGATCACTCACTATACACGTCCAGATCACTCACTATACACATCCAGATCACTCACTATACACGTCCTGATCACTCACTATACACGTCCTGATCACTCACTATACACGTCCAGATCACTCACTATACACGTCCAGATCACTCGCTATACACATCCTGATCACTCACTATACACGTCCAGATCACTCGCTATACACGTCCAGATCACTCACTATACACGTCCAGATCACTCACTATACACGTCCAGATCACTCACTATACACGTCCAGATCACTCGCTATACACATCCTGATCACTCACTATACACGTCCAGATCACTCGCTATACACATCCAGATCACTCGCTATACACGTCCAGATCACTCACTATACACGTCCAGATCACTCACTATACACGTCCAGATCACTCACTATACACATCCAGATCACTCACTATACACGTCCAGATCACTCACTATACACATCCAGATCACTCACTATACACATCCAGATCACTCACTATACACGTCCAGATCACTCACTATACACGTCCTGATCACTCACTATACACGTCCAGATCACTCACTATACACATCCAGATCACTCGCTATACACGTCCAGATCACTCACTATACACGTCCAGATCACTCGCTATACACGTCCAGATCACTCGCTATACACGTCCAGATCACTCACTATACACGTCCAGATCACTCACTATACACGTCCAGATCACTCGCTATACACATCCTGATCACTCACTATACATGTCCAGATCACTCACTATACACGTCCAGATCACTCGCTATACACGTCCAGATCACTCACTATACACGTCCAGATCACTCGCTATACACGTCCAGATCACTCGCTATACACGTCCAGATCACTCACTATACACGTCCAGATCACTCACTATACACGTCCAGATCACTCACTATACACGTCCAGATCACTCACTATACACGTCCAGATCACTCACTATACACATCCAGATCACTCACTATACACGTCCAGATCACTCACTATACACGTCCAGATCACTCACTATACACGTCCAGATCACTCACTATACACGTCCAGATCACTCACTATACACGTCCAGATCGCTCACTATACACGTCCAGATCACTCACTATACACGTCCAGATCACTCACTATACACGTCCAGATCACTCACTATACACGTCCAGATCACTCGCTATACACGTCCTGATCACTCGCTATACACGTCCTGATCACTCACTATACACATCCAGATCACTCACTATACACGTCCTGATCACTCACTATACACGTCCAGATCACTCGCTATACACGTCCAGATCACTCACTATACACGTCCAGATCACTCACTATACACGTCCAGATCACTCACTATACACGTCCAGATCACTCACTATACACGTCCAGATCACTCGCTATACACGTCCAGATCACTCACTATACACGTCCAGATCACTCGCTATACACGTCCAGATCACTCACTATACACGTCCAGATCACTCACTATACACGTCCAGATCACTCACTATACACGTCCAGATCACTCACTATACACGTCCAGATCACTCACTATACACGTCCAGATCACTCACTATACACGTCCAGATCACTCACTATACACATCCAGATCACTCACTATACACGTCCTGATCACTCACTATACACGTCCAGATCACTCGCTATACACGTCCAGATCACTCACTATACACGTCCAGATCACTCACTATACACGTCCAGATCACTCACTATACACGTCCAGATCACTCGCTATACACGTCCAGATCACTCACTATACACGTCCAGATCACTCGCTATACACGTCCAGATCACTCACTATACACGTCCAGATCACTCACTATACACGTCCAGATCACTCACTATACACGTCCAGATCACTCACTATACACGTCCAGATCACTCACTATACACGTCCTGATCACTCACTATACACGTCCAGATCACTCGCTATACACGTCCAGATCACTCGCTATACACGTCCAGATCACTCACTATACACATCCTGATCACTCACTATACACGTCCAGATCACTCGCTATACACGTCCAGATCACTCGCTATACACGTCCAGATCACTCACTATACACATCCTGATCACTCACTATACACGTCCAGATCACTCGCTATACACATCCTGATCACTCACAATGCACGTCCAGATCACTCACTATACACATCCTGATCACTCACAATGCACGTCCAGATCACTCGCTATACACATCCTGATCACTCACAATGCACGTCCAGATCACTCGCTATACACATCCTGATCACTCACTATACACGTCCAGATCACTCGCTATACACGTCCAGATCACTCACTATACACGTCCAGATCACTCGCTATACACGTCCAGATCACTCACTATACACGTCCAGATCACTCACTATACACGTCCAGATCACTCACTATACACATCCAGATCACTCACTATACACGTCCAGATCACTCGCTATACACGTCCAGATCACTCACTATACACGTCCAGATCACTCGCTATACACATCCAGATCACTCACTATACACGTCCAGATCACTCGCTATACACGTCCAGATCACTCGCTATACACGTCCAGATCACTCACTATACACGTCCAGATCACTCACTATACACGTCCAGATCACTCACTATACACGTCCAGATCACTCAC